>JAGVSQ010002617.1:0-24036 GCA_022683975.1 Rhyacophila evoluta | reverse complement strand
TATCACTAATCCGGTAAATAACGGATGGCGCGGTCATGACGCCAATTGGCGTTCCTGGTCCTTAAAGTGTTAAGATAATTGTTTATATAATATAAGATAATTTGTCGAAATAATATCATTAATCAACATAATATGTTAATTAGGATGAAAATTATTACAGAATATAGTATAATATATAGAGTAAAGACATTAGAGTAAATATGTATAGGCTCAATCGTTGATAGGCTTTATCCATTGCCTATATCCAAAAAACACTGAATAACTGCTCAGTCTTTACTGTCTATTTCAAATAACTAAGTCTTCAATATCTTATAAGACAAACTGAAGCTTACATAACATTGTTGTACTATATAAAGTGATATGCAACCAAAAAAGATGGCTAAAAGATGAAATTAATACATATCATATGAAGAAAGATAAAATAATGATTAATCTTGCTTTACTAACATTGAATTTGTCACTGATGATTGTTATTTCTTTAGCGAACTGCCGCATGACAAGGTCAAACTTGGTGAGAAGCTGTAGATGGATGGATTCTCGTGTTTCAAATTTCACAAATCTCAGCAGCATCTCCATTGCTTCTTCAGAAGATCTACTCAGTTCAAAATAACAATTACATACATGAATACATATATTATTCAATGGAAACAGATATCATTCCAGTTAGTTAGCTGACTATATATTTTTGCTATTTTTAGAGATAGCTAATAATTTTATCTATAAAGTTTATTTAAAAATAATTAAAAAGTTTCTAAAAACATCTATTGTATAATTAATATCTATATGAAGCAAAAAGTAGAAGTAGATCAGAAGTGGGTCGAAATTCAGGCTAAGAACTATTTTTAATTATACAACCGATAAAGGTTACCACGAAGACTAGGTGAAGAAGCGGTTCTCGGTTTGGACCAAATGCAAGTTTTAAGGTACATGCATTCTGAAAGTGCTGCTATATGGTAGTGAAACATGGCACCTAATGGAGACTCAGTAAAACCGTATATTAAGATTTGAAAACAAATACCTACATTAAATACTAGGGGTGAGATGGTTTGATTTTGTTAAGAACTCGGAGATAAGGGAATGGAAAAGGGCAGTTCCTTATTACATTGTCACGCAGCAATGCTAGAATTGGTCGAACAACTTACAGCAACTGGCTGCGAAAACCCTGGATCCTGCTTGTCTCTTCTTCTGACTAGTGGAGTTCCAGCATTCTCAACGACCATTGGGTACTATTCATAAGATGTATTTAGCAGAATTAAAGGATGCTAGCATTAACTGAGAAGAATACAAAGCGACTGGTGGGTGATAGAAAATTCTGGATGCGTCACGTGAGGGCCACATGCTTCACATAGATACGCCAAAAGAAGAACAAAAAAAATGGATTAAAGTATAGGTTCACATATTTACTAGATAACAAAATATAATAGCTCCACATTGCTCCTGCCAAGCCCATAGCTTGATTGATGGAGAGAATAGAGGTATGATGGACAGAATTATGCTTTAAGTTTTTATGTGGATCTTTTTAAATAAAGAAAACTGCTTTCTGTCACGTCATCTCCAATCAATCCATTAAGTTTCAATGAACTTACCTTAAATTTCCAAAACTCTCATCGATAAACATTTTGGCTTCATTTTCTAAAATGATAACTTCTCGATAAAAGTCATTTGTGATGACATCCCAATTCTCTTTATTGTCGGGGATGTAAAGGCTGAAGTCCACTGTCTGTATTGGAATGACCAAACTCTGCACCCTCTTGATCACATTGTCTATCTGGGTCTGATCGCTGATGATCAACTTTAATTCTGTCCCTAGTATGTTTTCAAACTCAATCAAAACCTAAAAATTAATTTACATTAAAAAGTATCTTATAATATTACAAATAATTTAATGTTATATATGCTTTAGGTGTTAAAGTCCTACTCACTTGATCTAATAAATAAAATAACTTATTAAATGCTGCAGTTATAACAAAAATATAGCATTAACCTGAGCTATTTTTCCGAGGTCCACGCAAACACTGGCCAAGTAGTCAGTCCGTTGAAATAGTTTTCTCTTATCGAATTCCCATCTCGCTCCTTTTCCTGCCTCCTCAATTTTTTCTCTAGTGAGCATATAGCACTCTCTCCAAGTCTCCAGCATGTACTTACCATTATATGCCAGTTCACGTACTTCTGTGTGTGGTTTCCTGAAACCGAACCGCGAAGTGATGTGTTAGTTAAACCATTACATATATTCACATATTCAGCGCTGCACTATGAGTTAAATAATTCCAAATTTTGAATTGCGTCTTTAAGAATTTCTTTACTTTTATTATATAAACTCAAGACTAATAAGTCTAACCGTTTATCATTTATCACTATTCACAGGTACATGCCATATGATCATTAAAAATGGTTTAGATACCCACATCTGAAAATACAGCTGCATAAAGAATATACTCACGAGAAGAGTGTCTCTACTGCCAGATGTTCTTCAATCTTCATGCAGAGACAGTTGGCGATTCTTTCCATGAGTGGTACCATGTGCTCATCACTGCAATAATAATCTGATAGCATCCACAGAATGTTCAGCCCGTCCATCAGACCAGCTATGCTCTGCCCGATCACTTTTAGATCGCAACATGCTGTTACTGTCTACAACATAAAGAAACATAAATTCCGAGATGTTTCTAGATAAAACTCAATAAAACTCCAGAAGTTATAGTAAAAGACATTTTAATATACCTTAAAGTATCGCATTAGGGTAGATAGAAACTTGATATTGTCTCTGGCTTGCTTATAGCTCTTCATGAGGTTCCTCTTATGCATTTCGAGTCCGTCCAGCATTGATGATTTGGTAAGACTGAGAGCTCGGAGAATCCTCACCACGGGAGGGGCGTTCAACTGCTCTGTGAGCATGGAGAGTTTTGTATTCTGGTCCCGCCAAAAATCGCACTCCGACAAAGGCCCATCACCTGTCATGTTCTAATGACAATAATCAAAACAATAATATGTCAATTTTCATTGAATTAAAATTGGTCTTTTTATTTCACATGTGGCGTTTGCTAAAGTTTATACTAGTTACTGTACCTATAGCCCTAACGGAAAGAAAATAAAATAACATTACCTTAGCGTGACTCGATTCAACCAGGGTTGCAATATATGAGCCCCACTCTATGACTGTCTCTTCCAATTGTTCAACAATGTCAGGATCTTTAATCAGTGATTCAAGATTTACATTGTCATCATTCAGCTCAGGCAAGTTTGGCAAAGGCAGCTGGACTTCCCCTTCGAGATGCTCAAGTGCCCTAGATATTATTTATTTAAAATTTAGGTAAGCATCCATAAATCGGAATGTGGTTTATGCAAGGCAAACGAGCATTAGTGACAAAATGCTGCTTGTCAGGAAAGCAAAAATAGTGATTATTTGAGAACAACTGTCTTTATGTAAAGTTATTTTAACTTTTAAATATTGAAGTTTTGCTTTCAATTATGTACGAAAGAAACATATTTTCTTTAGAAAGTCCTAGTCAATTCTATTGTGGCTACGCACAGCAATACATCAATTCAAAATCTGTACCTATCCGTTTAAGAGTAAAAATGGGGTCTATATAACATTTGTTTGTCGGAAAATTTCAATTATTGCAATTGATTTCTAATACTAAAAAGTTTTATATTTTACTTACATTTCGTTTTTTAACTATAATGAAATTTTTAATTTCACAACTAAATATTAGCTATTATAAATAGTCAGCATCTGCATAATATGTATAATATGTTATATATATGTTTTTTTTGCATATTCCTGACATGCTAAGAGGCGTAGTATGTTACCGAAATAGTTTACCTTTATGAGCATTATTATCATGTCAACAACAATTGTTTTTAGCATTCCTCGCTAGTATCAGCAGCCAATGGACTGATCATGTAAAATACACACAAAAATTACTTGCCACTGCATGCTTTGAATGAGTGTTTGCAAATGTTGTGACACCGCACTGGATGTCTCTCTCTCTACTGAAGATCTCAATTTTTGTTGAAATCTGTAGTCAACTTTATCACTCTGAAATAAGATATTCAAATATTTTATCAGCGTCATAGTTAGATCGAGTAATACAAAACTAATTGAAGGATATTAAGATGAGGCAGATCAAAATTTGTTACACATCTGACTTTGGAATACAAAATGCTAAATAAAGGCCATACAAAGAGGAGATTTGAGATTATGTCATTTTAAAATATTTGTTAGAGAAGAATGCTTCCATCAAATGTAATTTCTAGTTCAATCAGTGATTTCAGTGGTTAATAACTTAACCTGTCGAGTGGCATGAACGTACCGGTGCGTGGGCAATAATTTCGTTCAAAAGGGCATGCACGTACTTGTTACGTTTGACGTGCGAAAGGTCGTCTGTTGACTTATTTTTTCAATAACTGGGATGTTACTACCATCTAGGGAATATTTTTGAATACTTTTACTCACTCATTACCGACTTAAAGTCACGTTCAGACAGTTCAAAAATGCCTGCCACTCGACAGGTTAAGCATAGGTTATATTACAATATATCTGTGATTCTTTGCTTAGCTGAGAAAGATGGTGAAAAAATCTTTAGATAAATCTTACATTTATTTATTATGTTGAGAATATTACAAATTATAGGCTTAAATTATTCACAACATGACATAAAAATTAAAAAAAGGGTGCGCAAAGAAAAGAAAAATTAATCGAAACAATTCTTTGGGGTTTAAGATTTTTTTGTTGGAGGGCTCCAGCACAGAACACACAAACTTACCCATCAGCCAAATGGGGACTCAAAAATTAAAAGATCCAGGATTGGTAGACTAATTGAGAAAAACAATCTACCAAGATAAATTGTCACATTTGGAGCAAACATGGTTAAAAACAAATACTTAAATGAAAATCCTTCTACCTTCTTCTTTTCCCTTTTAATTGAATTACGCATCAGACATTATCAATTACCTCTATTACTGGGTCGACACATTTCACTGATTTCACATTGTCACTTGTGAGAATTTCTCCAGAGTACCTGAAATGTATTGGTGAAAATAAAATTAATATTCAAAGACTGGACATGCAAAGTGGAGTGAAATGCAGTTTACGCTGTGGTGATTCCAATAAAATTGAATATCTTTGACTGCACCTATCAATTTATAATATTTTAATTGAATTGCCCGCCGGCTAGTTCGTCACTGTGTGAAAAATAAAGAAAATATTTGAAAACATTGGCAAGCAGTAACCCCATGAACCGGATTATTAGTATAGTTTCATTAATAGTAAGTTTATCAAAATGAAATCACAAATTCAAGGAGGAAACTGAACACATCACATCAAAGATTTTCTTTGTTTTATTTAAATGTCACCAGATAAACTACGACACAATTAATTTTCTTTTATTTTAAAAATGATTCATCGGCATATAAGAACACTATCAGATATTTTCATCATTATCCTATAATTTGCCACATAAGTGAGTGAAGGCAAAGCTGATGGGAGCAAAGATACACTAGAGTCATAAAAGTACTTCTGTTTTTTTTATCATTAAAAGCTTGCTATCGCATGAGAGCAGGAGAATGAATCAATTTTATTATACTTTTTAAAAATGTATACCTCATTCCGCTATAATCTCTGTGAGAGGCTGATGATTTATTTCGAAAGTATGAAGCTCGATGAAAATTAACATCTGTAGAAAGAAATTCACTGTTTTCATACGCACTCGATGCAACATTTATTTCAGAAATAACAGGAACTGTCTCAGAATGTGCAGTAATTGTTTGGTAAGGATCATAGTCTTTCGATTGGCTCTCTACAAGGCCCGCATAGGACTGAAAGAAACAATTACCACGATAAACAAATGAGTGTGAATAGTCAAAGTAAATAAATATTTACATGTTTCAGTGTCAATATTTAACATTTGAAAATGTAAGCCCGAATGCCCAACGAATAGAACGATCGCTATGTAACCAATACTCGCATCACATTTTGGAGATCGTCATGTTCTACATTCGGAATGGGTACGGTTTGAATGAAAATTATTCTAGGATAAATGTAAATGTACTGTAAAATAGCTGTAATTGCATTATTTATATCAGTCGAAAATATATTTTTTAAGTGAAAATAGTCACCAAGCTATGTTTATAAATGTGTATAAAGTTTTGTATTAATACTTAATATTTTTGAAAGCTATTCGTAGTTTCCGCTTACGGGGGTTGTATATCCTAGAATCAGAGGTTGTGACTTGAATTTCCATGTTCGCTTCGAAAATGGAGCATATGGATCTACATAGTGTCAAGATATCCACCCAGAAAGTGTAGTATATGGATCTCCACAATGTGAAGACATGTCTTGATATAAATAACGACAGTTTATTTTCACGATAATTCTTTATCAGGCAATTATTAAATAATTATTAAAAATAAACAATTATTAAATAATGCAGCGCAACAAAGAATAAACTCTGTTGTATTCATATTAATCTGTTAATTAAGGTTTTTGCGACCTGCATTGAAATGAGAAAAGCAGCATTTAAATTTTAGGGCAAGTGCAGAATTTGAACTCATAACCGTATGAATAACATTTTAATCTTTTCATCACTGATGTGAAATGATCGGTAAATAGTCATTATGTTATTAATCAGTGAACGATGAACATTAAATGAAGTAGATGGACCAAAATAAAACCTCTTTCAAGAGCCCCAATGCTGTTCTTAAAAAGGCCCCTTTGCAAGCACCAACGGAGAAATATTCAGGCATGATGAGGTCGGCATGGGACTCAGAAGAGGGCATTGGAATGGCTGACTCTGTCATTCGGATCACGTACACGTAGCGCATGTTCGGCTTAACATCATCTATAGATATCTCGCCAAATTGACCATTCAACTTTGGAAGCTTCATCATCATTGGAACAAATCTCTAAACATAAATATTATGACAGTTGAATATTCTTCTCTTTTCTTTGCCATATGTAATATATTACAAATATAGTATGTATTCATACTAAGAATTTTGAAAGAATCCATTTTTCATTTGTAATTCGCAATATGCAACAGTTTTACAACTGTAATTTAATTACAACTCCATCTGTAAATATCTGGCATCAATAATTAAAATATGCCTAAAACTAGAACCAGTGAATGTTGGTAATATCTCAATATAAAGGTAAATATATGATTTAATGAAAGGAAAGGCGGCGAGTAAATGATATATTTGTATATAGTGATATATCTTCGATACGCTAACACGAATCAGTTAAGTCAATATGCTAAAATATTAAGAGATTTTATATTAATAAATACTTAAAATAATGAATATTCCAATAAGAAAAATTACCTTCAACGTATAATATTCCACCGTACCATCAACATCAGGATCGAGTTCAGGAGCTACAACATATGATACAAAAGTTTTTTTACTAAAAATATAAGAGAATTCAAGTATTCAGAAGATACTTATGGCAAAAATTTTGTTTTGACAAAACTATTAAATGGTAATAATATTATACAATATTAAATACTGAACAAACTCACGCTTGGGTAAAGAAACAGTGATATATTCATCTCCTGAATCAGGCAGCACTTCTTGACCGGATTCATAGACCACTTCTCTACCATTTTTAGAAATTCCTGTATCTCCTAATCCTTGTTCTCTGGCTACCGTGTCTTTTTGCTGGCCGTCTATCAAATATTTTTAGATAACTCAAACATTAGCACACCATGTTAGGATTAAATAAAAAATACAGATAAACAGTTAAATATGAACATATGAATTTAAATTGGAGCCATTGTTATAGAAGATTTGCAAGAATCTAAACTCTAGATCTATAATGGTATAGGAAGTTTTTTTGGGTGGCAGTAGACGAGCTACTTTGAAAGAAATAAGAACTCGGGTAAGCATTGAGCACTCAGTCAATATGAAGAATTCCGATTACATATTTTCAGGCTTTCATCACATACAAATACTTGCATAAGTGGGAATTCGATTTATCACCTTTGTGTGAGTTTGGAGACAACTAAACCACTTAAAATATAATTTAAATGGTCGTAAATGCCATCCCTGATTAAGTATCTTTAACTATCAAGTTGATGACAGCATTCTGGCATAGGTTTAGGCTTTATCATGCCTTGTTAACTTTTTTTAACAATGATTTTGTTTTAATGCCTAGGAAGTTGTTTTTTTTTTTCCTTTTGGATACTAGCACTGTATGAATATAAGAAGAAATAAATCAAATGTTTTAAAACCAAGTATTTCTGGATCTGTTATTTGATTGTCGAGCTGATCATCGGTGACTGTTTCGTCGACAACAATCGTTTTAGGTTCCTCTTCTGTCACCGCTGCCTCTAATTCAGTTGTATCTGAAAAATAATAATGATAGCGAGCATATACTATGAACTAGTAATATCCAATGTACCTATCTGAAAGATGTTATCTTTATTATACCATTTGTTTTTAGGAGCTTGTCAAAATTTTATGGTATTGTGATTTTTTTTCAATCTATGAGAGGCAGAGAAAAAAGAAAACGAGTAGTTAAGATTTTGCAGACCCCGAAAGGATTAACATTGGGTATTAGTAATAGTGATAGTATTGCATGTACCTTTTTTGGATGCTTTAGCCTTGGCCTTTGCTTTATCCTTGTCTTTTTTTTTCTTTGAAGAATGAGGTGGTGAAATAAGCTTCACTGTTGGAGGAACAATCCCTGAAACAGTTTATAACATAATCTTAAAATTCCATCAGGTTACATGTAAGCTTAATAAGCCGATCAAAGTATATGAAAAACACAGTAAAATCGTAAAAAATGAACTGCGATGATCACTCTAGAGAATGGATCATGCAGAATTATAGATATTGCATAAGAGACTTTGAATCTGCAGCTACACATATTTATGATTTTAGAGACCAAATCCACCTAAAAGTAATAACTGAGTGATACTATCGACGAGTATATTATTTTTATCAAGTGAATGATCCTATTTGATTCCAAAATTAATTTCTTTTGAGGCTTTCTCTTGAATCTGGTGGAAGGAATTCAAATATGTTGCTAACTATCTTGGGTGCTATGTTTTTCAAAGCAACATAATAATCTTGGTATTTTCAAGATTATAATTATATATGATTATTTATGACTCGATTCAATTCCTCAGACTATACAATGAGATAAGTATACGCCGATAGATACATATCACTAGTTTATGAAGTTCTGATCATTTTAAAATCTAAATCAAATTCTGCTAAACAGTTTTAATCGATAACAGACTTCTGGTATCTCTCTATTGTATTATCGCTAAGGTCTACAATTCGGTTGTGATGTAAAATTCATCAAACATTATGCACCGGTTACGAAAAAAAAAATAATAACTCACTCCATTCTGTAATTTCTTTTTCAACTTGTATCAACTTATCATAATACGTTCTATGGATATTGATCAAGAATTTCTCCAAGTTAGTTTCGGAACCAAAAACTGGTTCATTGAGAAAGGTCATCAATTTTTCATGCATGTCCCCATCGTTGGCTTCAAGCATCGCATTGAAAAGTTCATTGTCCTCAAAACCGAGAAAAGTCAGGATTCTCTCCCTTATCCATTTAATTCTATAATCCATGTTTTTTTCCTGAAACAAGAAATAACATGACCAAAGGATAAGAAAATATCATTGGCAACCGACCATACTCAGGGTTGTCAATATATGAAATATTTAGAATATTTAATTAAATTATTATTATTGAATCAGTAACAAATGACAAACTCGGCTTCATTTTTAATTATATAAGTGATATAAAGTCTTTTCGACGAAGACTGATAATAAATAACTCCTGATATGATAAGGGTGATTGATATTTGAAACAATAGATGTAATTGGAATTGGTTTAAAACAATATTTATCACTTTCAATTTTATTTAAAGCATGAATATAGAGCTGTAGCGCAATACAGAGAGAAATGAATAGATTTTTTTACAAGAGTTGACAATTTAATATATTTTTTTCATTCGGTTCCATGTAAAAAAAAATAATGGTATCTCATAAAAATGTAATATCGTCAGCATTATTTGAACTACACAAATTTGTACGAAAACAACACAAAGTTTCACAATATTTATTATCTGTATCTGCCATTAATATAATAGTAGATTTGTTTTTGATTGCTTTATATTATATGGTTTGTTTATAACTTGCAAAAGTTAGGTTATGTTTTCAGTTAAACTTTCCGCATAATGAAATAAACACAATTTAATATTTTATAATTACCGCATTGAGTGGCTTTCAAAAAAGAAACACGCTTTGTGTGCCAACTACTATCCTGCTTCTCACTCCAAATTGATTCTGTTTTTCTAATCCAATTGAAATTGTCACTAACCTAAACTTTGTTTATAAACAGAGATCATTACCATAGATACAGTCTGTGCTGCCAGTGGTTAAATGGAAAATGTAAAATTAAATTATCAATATATTCCACTATCTGCCGCCAACGGTTAATATCATCAAGGTAAGAGCTAAAAATTACGCGGCTATTACGCGTTGTTTACGCTTTTTGCAGGTGATACTTCTCTGCAAAGATTTTGACAGCCATCCATTTGGTAAAGATTCCATTGATTTGTAAAGTAAAGGCTTCCTCTACCCCTTCCTCTTCCGAATTCGAAGAAATTGCATCTATCTTACCTTATCTGCTCCTCCTTTGTGAGTTACTGCAACCCCTCAGTGGCCAGCTCTTCCCTGTGCCCCTCCACTAACTCCTCTAAATTATCATCATTCACATACAAATCCATATGACTACCCGGAGATAGAATATCTTCCACTATAGACACAGCCTCAAAGTCCCTCCCTCCAGTCACTACTTCTGCCACAAATTTCTCCGAGTAGAGTTGATTGTTCGGTAGTAAACTTCATGTCGTACATCGTCAATGAGCGATGTGCAATGTACGATATTAAAGTGATTTTTCCAAAGCAGGCGTTTATTGAGTTATTACTGTACATTAATACAAACCGATTAGAAGAAATAAATGAAAATTGAACAAACTTTCTCTAATTTTTCTCTCCTGTCTCTTTCAACACTCTGACCCGATTGGTTGAGGATTATCAGAATTGACGTTTACTTTATGTTATATCTGTCCAAATAACTTTGCATCTACCTTCTCCTGACGATATTTCGAAAAAGTGACATTATGTGGTCATAGCATTAGGCTGTCATGGTATTGTGCAGTGCTTAAACAGGATTTTTTCATGGAAACGGATTAATCATTTTCCTTCATTTATTATGGGAAAAATTTGTTTGGTATACGTACTGTTTGGTACAAGTCCAAAGATCTGAAACAGATAAAGAACGTATACCAAGGTTCCACTGTATTATTTATTGGTAAAAGCACTCTTCACATTATTATTATGCGACAACCTTAAGAATTGGTTCTTATTTTAAGGATTAGTAGATGTCAATAAAAACACACATTTTATATTACAATATTTGCTTTATTTTTAAATTATAGGTAATAGAGGCTTAACATATTGTATAATTAATATAATATGAAAACGACATAATAAATAGCTTAACGTTCACTACACAGGTATACATTTATATATTATAGTATTTATTATAGGTATTTACTTACTACAGTCAATCGAAAAATATTATCAAACCAAACTATGAAACAAAATGTCGCCATGGTAACTAAACATATTTACACGGCAATTGGCGACATTTTATAGAAAATTATTTTGCAAAGCGAGTTGCACCTCATCGCTTATTAAATATTGCCGGAGTTCATTTTTACGACTGACAGGCACCGATACTATATATTTATTTCTTTTTGTTCTCTATAATATATTATAAAATGCCGATGAAGAAGGATATTTCTTTATATATATTGTGTTGTAGTATATACTAACATTTAAAAAATAAGACATTATACGAGTTTACCGGATCAGGCACCGTCTCGCAGTTTCACCATCATAATGTTTCCCAGAATCCTCAGCATTGGCGAGGAACCCTCATCCCGATCGGCAGCTCAGACGTCGCACGCTATTCGAGATGCATTTTGCTCGCATCCGCTTGAACAGTGGTGATGCAGGATGTTCCTTTATCGCAATCTTCATCGACATTGAATCATTAAAACGGCTAGGGCCGTGTCATGCTATGAGATGTTTCAAGGGCAAGAAATTATCTGAGAAGACGCCTACGTCCCAAAATAATAATTACGATAAAAAATTCTGGATGAATGTACGAAAGAAGAAAGTGAAAAAAAAAATTAGGCGCGCTAGAGGTGCGGCATAGTCATACATGTCGCAGCGAATATGTTAAAGACTTGCATTATACTGAGAAAATCTACCACACGGCCCCGAAAACAGCTGTATTTCAATATATCGAGCAGTCCAGTGAAATAAAGTGAGATGATATTTTTCATTATTGTTTTATTTTGAATAGTCACTTTGACGTAAGCCCAGTTCTCTGGGTAAATCATAATAAATAATAGTAACTATTATTCTTAATAGTTACTATTATTTTAGTAAATTAAGAATCAGCTATTATTATTTTCGCTTTCGGTTGAAATAATTCATAAAAATGGCCATTTGTTCACAGCACAGTTCAAATTGAATGTTTATGATATAATTCATTTCCGCTCATAATTGTCATTTTTTATGCACAATGATCGCTATGCATAGTACCATAATGTTCCTAAAGAGCTCTAACTGATGAAGCAAACTATCGGTAGATATTGAACTGACTTCTTGTATTCGAATTAATATTTCGGAGTACGTATGCCGTTGTGCACGCCACAATTGTGAATTAAATGTAGCATTCGGTGAACCTTATTTTTTATCGTTACCTAAAAAAACACATGCGGGCGACTCGCATCCGGTGAACGGATTCAGATCGAGCTTTAGAATTGCCAGTCGCAGAATGTAAAGGGGCTACGGGTAAAATGTATGTAGCAAACCTGATAGTGAGACCGGGAAGGTTCAGATTCTGAGACGGATTAAAAACGTCCCCAAATTATCCCGTTTTCGTTTTGAACCACTGATTAGTCTTTATATTCGGCTGGCAGCTCGACTTTTATCGAATCGTATGAACTTTCTCGCGTCGCTGATTAAATCGGGAGATTTTGATTTGAAATTATCCTCGACTAGTATTATTTCGTCTAATATGAAAAGGAAATACTGGGTCTCTCCTGCGGATAACCGCCCAAGTCTTCGATCGGAAGCATCCGATGAGGCACACCGCCGGTCGGTCGCTGAGGGATGTAATTTGCCGATCGGTGATCGTTCGTCTGCGCCCGTCGATCGAATCCCAAATTTGAGTCTCCGTTCGACTCCGACGACGCTGTATACTCGGCCGCTTGCTTGTAAGGTGCTTCGTAAATTTTCTGAACGTTCGAGAGACCTCGGGAGACCGCAGTGAAATATTCTTGTTTCTCTCGGTCGGAGTTTAATAAGAATCCGTACGCCGGAACCACTTCGATCTTTGTGCGAGTGTTTCCGTTATTGAATCGTGCGTCCGTTGCGGTGTTATAATTTACTCTATTTTCATAGTTCAAATTAACGTTTTCTCGAGTAGCAGGGCTGGGACTTCCGCTGAATTCCGTTCGGGACGTTAACTTTCCGCCATATATGTTGTCGTTTTGGGAATCAATCGGCGCCGTCGACGATTGCAAACTTTCCCTGCCGGATGAAACGGCCGCACTGTGCGCGGATTGATATTGTCCTTGTGCGTTTTTATTCTGCACTCCGCTATAATTTTCAGAATTGTCAAAGTATTTAGATTCACGGTTTATGTTTCCGTTCTGCGACTTATAAGTTCCGACGAATGATCCAGAATGATAATTCGGGGTCGACAGATAAGCGTCTGTTTGCTTTTGCTGCGTTGAAAACTGTCCTCGAAAAGATGTCGAAGGAGCATTCTGTCGACTGTCGAAAGTGTGTCCGTGAGTCTGTTCGAATGACCCGCGAGGGGTCGCAGTCGTTTCCGCGTCGGAGAATCTATTACTTTGAGTGTATTGAGAATTCGTTTTAAAGTTATTCGAATCAGAATTATGCGTAGTGGTCGACGCTTGATAATTATTGCTGAACTGTCCTAGCTTTGAATAGGACGCCCCTTGTGTGGATACAAACCGTCCGGAAGTTACCCCCGATACCGGTGCCGCGTTTGAAGTGTACGAAACCTGGTGATTGTATTCGCGCTGAATCGGGGCGGGTCGCTCGGCATCCTGCCGACCGAAATTGACGGCAGGGTGACCCCTCTGATTAGAAACAAATTTATTATCACTCGCAGTCGACGCGCCAGTACCGGATCGGTAGTCGTTGCTGAATCGGTTCTCATTTGAAAATGAAGACTCTTGCGTATATTTACTCGAAGACACGACAGGAGTCGATTGCGCGTTCGAATTGTAAGTGACTTTGCTATTGTATTCACTCGAAACCGGACCGGTATTAGATGCGGTACCGAATTTACTGACAGCTGTTTCCACTGAACCTGTACCGAATTGATAATTGCCGTTTATTTGGCCTCGTCTGGAATACGAAGCGCCATCGGTGAACTTTTCCGATTGGCCTCCTTGTCCTTGTCCTCCAAAGGTTTGAGTATACGACAGTTGATTCTCGTATTCGCTTCTGACAGGTGAACCGTTGACTGTTTGTTTCGTGTACTCTGATTGCGTAGATTCTTGACGAACATTGTTATTAATATTATTCTCGATTCCTGATTGTCCTGATTTTATTCCGACGTTTGAAACTTGCGGAGCGCTAGTCTGAGTCAAACCGAAGGCGGAATACCTAGATGTTTGTTGATTCCCCGCATTTCCGTTTCCTTGGGAAGATTTCATAAATGGCGAGGGATTGTTCAGTCCTATAAATGGAAATTGCTGTTGCACGCTTATCAGTCGGCCGTCGCTGTACTTCTCTGCCATAGACAGTGATCCTTTTTGTGCAAATGATCCTCTTTCAACTTGTGAATTTTCACCGGTATACTGTTGTCCATTTATTTGAGTATTCTGTGTATTTGTTTTAATATCACTTTGAGCGTTATACGCTGCATTATTTTTAGCTTGATTTTCTATTGACGCGTATTGGCCAAATTTGTTTTGTCGTTGGATCTGACTTCCCAAATTATAATTTTGTATTTGTCCAGTACTCTTGAAATCGGTTCCCGTTTTGCTTTCACTATTGAATCGGTCGCTATTAATGCTTTGGTTTATATTTTGTCCATTTGGCAATTCATTGTTTTCTTTAGTTTGCCCGTTCGAGTTGAAATTTTGCTGACCATTATTGCCGGGCGTCGGCTCGATTGTCGTTAAAGTTTGAGGACGTCTATTAGCGGGCCGTCGAGGACCTTCCTGGATACTGAAATACTCGCCTTGATTTTCTATTTCTGTTATAACTGGGCTCCGTCCGGATGAGGTATCGAATTGGCTAGGAT
This sequence comes from Rhyacophila evoluta, assembly GCA_022683975.1. Taxonomy (NCBI): domain Eukaryota; kingdom Metazoa; phylum Arthropoda; class Insecta; order Trichoptera; family Rhyacophilidae; genus Rhyacophila; species Rhyacophila evoluta. The sequence continues at coordinate 8,651 of JAGVSQ010002617.1, read as the reverse complement.
ATTCTCTTTCAATCTCAGGTCCGCTTTCGTTCGTTCCGTAAGTTGTCAGTTTTCCATTTATTTTTGGGATATTTTCGTTTTGGTAATCGACAAATTGCGAAACTATTTTTTTGTTGCCATATTCTCCTAGCGACGAGCTGTCTTGGGATTTATAATTTTCATATTGTGTATCAATTTGCTCTTTGAGATTCCCGAATTCGGAACTGCCTTGCGTATTTTTATTCAATTCATCGGTGCCACTAGATCCGGCCGACGACGAATCTTTACTAAATTTGGAGCTGTATTGATGAGATCCCGTAATGCCATTTTGTTGAGAAAATTTCGATTGCTGCAAATTTCCAAATGTGTTTAGCTGTCCAATGTTTTGTGAACTTACTCGGTTGGCTTGAATAAAACCTGATTTCGTAACATTTGAATTTTGTCCTTCCTCAGTCCCTCCAGTATACGGAGCTGAAATAGAAACCTTGGATTTATACGCCATATTGAATTGTGAGTTTGCAGTTTTCTGTCCATTTTGAAATATTTGCGCCTCGAGAGACATTTCAGAAATGTTTTCATCGCGAATCTGACTTTGCACGAGTTTCCCAGATGTTTGCTGAAAGTTGTTTTTGAACCCTCCTACTGTTTGCCCGAAGGAATTTGCTCGGTTAGAGTAATCTTCTCGTCCGATTGTAAATGGCACCTGTAGATTAGAAAAATTATTCCTCATTAAGAAGTTTTGCATTATTCTTTTGAAAATTGGTTCATTTGCTGCCAATGTTAATAATTTGTTTATGCTGTCGGCGTTCCCATATGCTGAACTTTGATCGAGCAGTGATTTTTTAGTAGCATTGTGAAGATTTATTAAATATGTTAGAATATGCTTTGGAATGCACAACTTGAGTATTTTCTGATTGTTCAGATCGCCTCTTGGTATTATGTGGGCAGAAAAAAGCGTAACTAGATCATTATCAAAGCCATATGTAAGGTTATTTGCATTAGTGCCAATTAGAGTTTCGTTAGTTTTGGTATGTTGAGATGAATTGAAAAAATTAACACTAGATGAATTTTGGCTCAATTCGTTGAGGTCTCTCATTAATTCTAAATTTTGTTTCGGTCGAATGGAATCCTCACTCGCAGTCGACTCGGGACTGGCTGTGAGACGAGCCGGTTTGTTTTGTGTTTCAGGAACCTGAATGTTTTCAGCTTGAGCTTCAAATTCGAACTCCGGCTCTACTTTACCATCTATATTTTCTTCTCTTTCATTATCTCCTTTTTCCTTTTTCGAAAAATTTGTGATATAGTAATTTGTTTGGGAAGCAACATTTGCAGTATAATGAGGACTTCTATTGACGTTTGCTGTTCCCGTTCGATTTGCTGAATTAGTTTTTGATTCTTGAACCTGCGGGTCAGAATCGAACGGTTCGCGCTGTGACGTATGTGTTATTAAACGAGTCTGATTTTGTTCATGATTATATGTATTCTCGTTCGCCAACTCCGAGCGAAAGCTTGTATTATTCGATGAGTTAGTGAGTGAATTTTTGTATGAATTTATTAGTAGCTGTGGAGATCTAATTATGGGAGGCTTAATCAGGAATACGATGAACGGTACCGCATTATATGGCAAATAAGGCGGAATGAATGATTCTCGCGTGAAAGATGATTGATTGGTGAACGATTGCCTTCTGCCCGAATGAATCTTCCCATATGATGATTCTTTATTGTCACTTACCGCATTTTCGGCTCCGTCAAAAGTGGCAACATTGATCGGTACCCGGACTACTAAAGGTAATCGAGCATCAGTAGCAGGTATCGCCGGGACCGTGTACTGCTTATCGAAAGCCGATGGATAAGTGAATTGCTGTTTTGTCACTTTGATCGCTTGTTGAGCGTTGAACACTTTTTGGAAATTCAAATCTACCGCTTTCTGAGGACCCAGATTTGCTAGATCGCTCTCGTATATCGGCAGGCTCACTCCATTAGTCGGGATGATTCCTTCGTACTTTGGAAACGAAGGATTCTGTCCTAAGCCGGACCCGCTCGGGTACGAATCTTTCTTGATATTTTTGTCACCGTTACTGATCAGGCCGAAACCGTTTGAAGGTAATTTGAGAGCTCCCGATGCGTTTTCTCCGTTATACGGTCTGCGAAATGACGGCGGAAACATATCAGCGGGCGGATTATAAACTTGCACCGACGTTTTCATCGGCGGATTAGTATCGGGAGCGGGCACCGTCGTAGGATACATGATCATCTGTCGGATGTCCTCCATGAGAGCGACTCCCGTCGGCATCACCAATTTTTCTCTCGTCTCGATTTCGCTGTCGAAGTTGGGGCATTCCACGTTCATCCACCAGTCGCACACTAAAACTCTCTGATTGAAAAGCGTTCCGTTCGGACACAGAAATGAAAAAAATCCTTCTACAGCAGTGATCGCGCAAACTCTGAAAACTTGACATCTTGTTTCTATGTCAGCGTAGTAACCTGAAACAATTAACAAAATGGACAAATAACGTAAACACTTTTAAAGGGTAAATGTACATAATAATTTATTTAAATACTTCCGATAACAATATTGAGACTGACTTCGATGGAAACAAATAACTCGGTTATTATTTAAAAAAAATCTTTAATTAATTGAAAAAAGGCTTTGCTTCAAGAATTGACAGCTATCGAATCGAGCGTTGGAATTAAATAAATAAATGATACTGGAATCTTTTGACTATTGACTCATTTTATGAGTTCCCTTCAATTGTCAGTTCAATATTCAAAATTGAATGAACTAATGAACATGATTAGCGATAAGTGTATAAAGTATGTATAACATTAGATCAGAATTGTTTTTGGTTTGAGGGTGACCTATAGCAAAAGTAATTATATTCAAGTAAAATAAAATAAAGTAATAACTTTGACTTTTTCCATACACATTATATGAAAAACAACCCACCGTCAGTTTTCCCTACACAATTGAAAGACGTCTGAGGTATGCTGTTGAGCAACGGGTAGTCTCTATCTGGTTCTCCCGGAACCGAGAGCCTGATGTCCCATCCCGACCCGTCGTTTGAAAAATCGTACTGTCCGTCTTGGCCTCGGTAGGATCGAGAACCGCTCGGCTGCTCCCGGAATGTCGAGGGGGCGGTCAGTCTCGCGCTCGGCGACAGCACTTCGCCTGCGTACTGCCGTTCGGGGATCGACCGATAATTGTGTAAATGTGACACGTCGCACGCTACCGATGTGAAAGATATCAGAACGCTAGCGATGAACCAAACTGAAACAGAATTTGAAAAAAAATATCGTTTAAGGGTGCACATGACTTAGTTTAATGCATTCACAACACGTAAATATTGAAGTCAATTTTAAAATTAACAAAGGAAAAAAAGGGAGTCTGTTCTATTCTTAAAAATTACAACCCTCCATTGCATTGGCGATACTACTGGCAGGGTAGTTATACACTTTCGAATAAATTAATCAAAATACCAGCTTGGAGAACTTTAGATTATTTAATCTATTCAAACAGAGTTCGAATGTCTTACCGATCGGAATATACTATCACTAAACGAAATAAAAGCATCGAATGTCGAAAAAAATGCGTCGCATACCATATATTCCTCCTCAGTTTTAAGTTACAAAAAGAAAGCATGCCCTAAATGAAATCAGCCGGATAAAGCCACGGATAGTGTACACATACCCGCAAGTATAGAAATTTCCCGAACCGATCCCGAACGTGTGCAAAACGAAACTCAGTGTTCGAAGCGCCTTCGTCGGGTCCAAAATAATATTATACATTAATAATGAGTTAACGGAATTATTTTGCCATCTTATCTTCGCCTCAGCGACGCTGTTACTTTGTCAGGCGTCGATCTTGCAATCCTCTTTTGCTTTTTCAACTCGGCGTAGACTTTTGCGGGGTCGAATATCTTTCACTCTCGACTCTCCTGGCTAACGGAGTCGATTTACTTTAATGGTTGCGAGATTGCCACTCAACTTATCCTTCGTTACGTATTTTTTTATCTGACACCAAAGAATAATGTGCTATTTGGTTTTAAATAAACTATTAGGACTCGGACGTTGCGGACATCGAGTTCAGTGGAACAATGATAATAATGTAATTTTATGGAGCGAGTGGCCGACAAAAATTATTATAAAATCATAATATTTTATGTTATAATTAACGCGCCTACTAATATGGTCAATAATTAGTGTAATCAGATAGCAAAGGCATTTATGTGAGAATGTGAAATTAAGGTTTTATTAGATTTCCCTTGTAACGAACGCATTGACCCCGTAACTGACCTCATGAGAGATGTCTCACTTTTATTTGTCATTCGATTTTGAAATATTCCCAAACAAGGACATACTTTTAACATTATGATGACAATTTTAATATAGCCAGTAATTTGTAATGTTAACAAAAAGCCTAATGCCACAATAAGCAGAACTGTACTGAGCGAATATGCAAATATGTTGTTTTAAAAACTCGTTGAAATATCAACTATTTTACTCAATATACGGACGTTTCAGAATTTCGAGTGAGATGCGATTTGATTACACTTATAATTTAAAAATCACTTTATAATGAATAACTTCAAATAGCTACCTGATATTACGTCCTTTCGGTAGACCCGAGGTCAGCGCGCGTATTTCGGAGCCGGAGGTTGCGGGTTCGAATCCCAGAGCTACAAGATTCTTAAAAGTCCCGAGACTTTATTAGTCGAATTCAGGACTGCACGCCCGACAAGTATTAACAATGCGAATATCCATTCGCTCTATTTTTGCAGTGATCATCCTGACGCTGTTGAGATCCATATGTTCCGCTTTCCGAGCAGACTTGATAATATATTATATTATATTTAACTACATATAAAATTTTACATACAAAATAATCCGTGCGATTTTTAACAAACTACATATGCTAAATATAAACTTATTCAACTGATGTCCATAATTATGCAAAATAAATGTAGATAATTGAAATTAAAACCACTTTACACGAATGTATCCGGTCGCGATGACTTATAAAACTAACATTTTAAACGTTTTATAGCTCAAGAACTTTTCGGTATATGTAACTACAAAAGAGCTGATGTATATGAATAATATGTTTTTAAATAATTTGAAAAGGTCTCATGGGCGAGTTCATGTCTGAGAAATGACTTACCCCCTAATTTATCACCGCAGCGGGATGTTTCTACGACGTAGACATCAACGCGTATTTATGAAATAGCAGTGGGCTCTGGCGTTTATTCGCAGCCGCGAGACAGTGGTTTTTCGAAATGACAACATTATTTAATAAATGATATTACCGATACATATTGTGTTTGCAATTGATACAGATCAGAGGTTCCCAAAGTAGGAAAACTACTGTGGGCGCCGAAGCCTTCTAAGGGGGCGATAGTGGGTCAAAATCATTTGTGGTGCGTTTAAGAGGGCTAGAGGGCGGTGGTTTTTAAGAGAAGAAATTAATAATTATATATTACACGAATAAAAAATACTAAGAACTTTGGGAACGTTGACTCCATATAGAAGAAATTCACGCAAGCTAAAAAAAACGTGAAAGGGGGGCGGTGAGCAATTCTGAGTATTCTTTTCTCAAAAGGAGACGGTAGGCCAAAAAAGATTGGGAGCATATGATATAGATGAAACTGAAGCCGGACGGGATATGTCCGTAGGACGCAATTCATACACCGCCAGAGACCCGGTTATGAATAAAATTAACTCTGATGCTAAAATAATATCCCGACGCGGCCCTGACAAAACGTCATTAAAATACTTCTCGCTCGTCTTTCGAGGCGGATTTGAAGACAGTATGTTTTTTATTACTGAATCGATACAAAATTAACATAAGTCTTTGCGTCCGAATCTTTATTACGACATTTTTTGATAAATAATTAATCAGGCTTATCGGTATTGCTTTTATATAATTTTTATTGATAGAATTCGTGATGTTATTGAATGTTTGACATTTTTTATACACGTGAGAGGAGAACGTCCACGTGACGGAAAATATGTCAGCGGTTTTAAAATAACTACCTTTTTCCGAAATCGTATCATTGAGCAGTTTAATCAGAGTCTATCGACTTTCAGGTGCACGCAGTCCGCGAAAGAAAAACATCGGTTTTCATTAGATAAACAAAACGAGCCTCAGTAATGTGCATCGACGGTGCAATTTTCTGCGCCAGGCGAGAAAATCGCTTTATTCTGAGCTTAATCCGTTTTAGATCCTCAGACATACACCGGACGTGACGTATGTTAAACGAATTTTCCCGTAAGAAATAAAAGGGAAATGATCAATCCGTTCCCGTTTTATGGGGTTCTATAAAATAATTGAACCACTTACAGGTTCCAGGGATATGGAACGAATCGACGACTTATGCCAAACAACATTTTATATACTGTCTATTTAATTGAAAACATATGGATAATCATAACATTTCGTAGAAACTTTTTCGATCGATATAGCACCAAGAAATGATAGTCTGTTTTTGCGTTGAGTATTTATAATGAATCTTTTTAAATGTATTACTCAATAACAATGATGCTTCATTAATGTGTCTTTCAGTTTTTAATTATTAATATTATATTAGCATTTCTCTTCCCGATAACCTAGAGGTTAGCGTGCGCGCCTCGCACCCAGGAAGTGCGGGTTCGGCTCCTACATCTGGGACCGAGGGATGGGATGCCGATCGGGTTACAGAATATAAATATACATCCAATCAATTCGATTTTTTATTCTTAATTTTAATTTCACTCATCCTAATACTTTCCAATAAACGTGATTGGTGGAAATTACTATGACAATATAACCCTTTTCAATATTCTTATTTATATGGAAGTTTCAAATTTTACTTGATATTTTTTTCCCTGAAAAGAACTGTATCACTATTTTAATTTGGTGATTTTACCCAAGCTTTAAGAGTAACTGTATTAATTTCATTGGTTTATAATTAATGGAATATCGAGTACTTATTATATAATATTAATATTGGATACATAAAAACACGAAATAGTAGCGTTTCATTTTTAATAAACGAAATTGTCAAACGGGCGCCGCACCCAGCTCTTTCGTTTTGTCCGAGACACCTCTAGATTTCACAAAAGCAATACTTCGCCTTCGAAAGATGAGCTGTCAAGCGACATGTCACACGTGCGACGTTTTTTCAAAATATACTGCCTACCTGTTTCTTCACCGGTATCGGTGACCCATGTGATGTCGGAACTCGTATTGGATGCTACCAGTCAACGGTAGGTTGAACGCAGAACTCCAGACGCTATCTGTCTGCGCGCGAATTCATCTTTTCTTTCTTATTGAATCATAAATCTTGTCCAACTTTCTTTAAAACTGTCGTTTTTAAACCCAAAATTCGTCACTTAAAATTCACATCGTAAACTCGGAAAATTCGTGAAATCCATAACAAAAAAATACTGATAAAATCTTGTCGGTGCTCGCAGCGGCTGTCAACGAGCGGCCTATGTTTTTATTTTATTTGAATATTTACAAACATTTTTGCCGCGCGCGTCTTTACTTTCATTTAGTTTTTTTCTATAGTCTAATATATATTTTACCATATAAGTTTATCTGTTTGGTATTTTTTCAGTGAAAAATCTTTATATTAGACAGATTTAACTAACGCATGCGTATTTTATATCATCCGAAATGATATTCAACAAAAACGCTAATGATTAATGTCAACAAGGAACAATACATTGCATGTGGAACTTTCGGCATATCCATGGTCACATATCCCTAAGTTTGTCACGGGCCCTGAAATATGACTTAATTTTTACTCATTATGGATCCGTTTGTAATGTTTCCAGCATTCAACTCCAAGTATTACATAATGGACAAATAGTTTGCGTATACTGTGACCGAAAAAGAAAGAAACGACAATGAGTTGAATCGCCGATCGTTCGGTGGATAGCTCGCACCTTTCGTTTGCCGATTCGAAATTTAAAATTGATATGCACATTCGGATCCATGGCACGTGGGTACTCAAATGCATTAAGAAAAAAACGTTGAAAATCACCCCTATTATTTTTTACTATGCTTAAATCCACCGATCGTTGGTATTACGACTAACACTTTTTCCTTCATAAGTGGTATATTTTTATGGTTTGTTGACGTTCATAAAAATTACATGCCAATAAGGAAAATATTGGGTATTTTCTCCAATATAAATATAAACGAAATAAATTCACAAAATTCCTGCCACCTGTCTATAACTATAAATTTATCCGTCAAATCTAATAATAAATTAAACACCGATCGACGCTTCGCTGACGCCCACTCGATGTGAACATTAAATACCTAATTACTCTCTCTTTCGGTATTCTAATTTATCACTTTTTTGGTGAAACTATTAACCGATAACTTTATTCTCCGATTCGTTTTAACAACTGGCAGATGTCAGTATTTTGAATATATTATTATATAATCACGCTATACAACTAGAAGGCTAAATAAGGCTTTTAATATTGTCGTTATGGACGGAACGATCGAAGGCAGTTTTAAGGATTCGCGTTACATACGGATGATTATTAAGAAGTGTTGTAAAAATACTTTTTGACATTGATCGCAATCATAAGCATTCTATTGTATAATAATTATTATAGTACACTCGGGCCTCGTACAACACGGTTATATGGTTCCACAAAAACGTCGTGTAATACAAATC
>JAGVSQ010002616.1:6763-24040 GCA_022683975.1 Rhyacophila evoluta | reverse complement strand
GTTGTGTCAAAATTTTAAGGCAATCAGTGAAGAACTTTCGGAGATTTAAGATTTTGAACAAACTAACATTTACATTTTTATCTATATAGATATTACACTCTTAAATGCTAAACAAAGATTATCATTATATCAACTTGAAATACTAACAACGAAAGTTATAACGTAAGTTGCAGTTAACAGTAAATGCAATTTAACGATAGTGCAGTGTTGTATTAACCAAAAATAGCTACAAATGATTTTCAGGGTCAATCTTAGCCAAAGATAAAATTTCTTCGGAAGTATCCGATACTAATTTATTGAAACGATCTATATTTTGACAAAACATACCAATTTTCGTGGCATAACATCGGACGCAAAATCGTATCTGTACTCATTCCGACACAAATACCGTCGGACGTAATACTGCGCGCGTAATCGTATATGGATTTTAATGTTAATGAAAAAAAGTACTTAAATAAAAACATAATGTTTATTTTTTAATTAAAAATAACTAATAAATGGTCTTTCGTAGTCAATCTAATATATTCAAAAACATCGTAGCCGTCAGAGGTTTAATTAAACTGCAAGTGATTTAATTATGGTGTAACAAATTTATCGGTAGTCCATTATAAATCAATAACAAGCTGAAACAAGGCCCTTAACGCAAGGTTTCGTTCTACAGGAAATATCCACCACGATGTGGCAACACTGCCAGAGCATAAATTTAATAACTCAACGGGAAATTAATGACCCCAAATAATGGTGAATTTTGTAAACTACACTCATTTGGACCACCCCGCACATAATAATAACACACCTTGTTTATATTTTATTGAATTAACACGAAGAATGTTAAGGGAACGAATATTATAATACCTGTGAGAAATGAAAGAATTCATGATAATTGGTCTGTAATAAAAATATTCCGATTTGTTTTTTTTTTTTATTGTCGCTAGAGCGTTTAACACCTTGAAGAATTTTTATTTTTAGTTTTATTACTATACATAACGTCGATAAAAAAATAAAAACGCAATTTTAAAGTGCACTACTAACTGATACTATGCGGGTTGTGGATCACATTGTTTTTAACCCTTTGTAAGCTGAGCAACGCTATATATGCAATAATCGTTTATATTTTAAGTCTAATTTTTATTTTTAAATGCCTTTCAGTGTATATGCAGTAAAAAAATGTTTAAAAATTATACTAAACATAAGTAATTATACACTGTAACATATGTCACAGAAAACAACCTACCTACGAGATATACCAACTATTGTGTAAATACATTAAAAAAATGAGTATCTACTTGTGTTCTTGGTTGTATTATGTAAATTTGATGTAACATTTAAAAAATATATATCCTAGTATTTGAACTTATTTTAAAATTCAATCTAAATATTTATTTCATCATTCAAAGAATTTTTATCTTACTAATCTTGTTTATTATTGTATTGTATTATTGCTTTCAACCATACAATATATTGACAGAAGACAAATTTAATTTTATTTAAACATTATTATGTGTTGAGTAGAAGTTTGTTTATTTAGTTTAAATACATATAATTCTCAGAGCGACGATAATATTGATGTTGGCGTTTGTTTATAATTGGACGTAAATTTATGTCGAAAAGGTCCATCTCATTTTTAATCTTCTTTGATTTTATTTTAAAAAATGGATAATATGAATATCTTATTAAAAACTGTATGTTCGCCAAAATTAAGCCAGTAATAAATTACCTGGGTATCATTCCTGTTCTTGAATAATGACGAATTAAATATCTTGTATGTAATCCAATCCTTTGTTTCCTCAAATATTTCAAAATTAACAGGTAGTAAGTTGGATCTTCTTTGCATATATATTTACGTAGTGTTAGTCTTTTAAGGGCTTGAACAATATGAAAACGGTATTTAATTAAAATGTTCCTAAATTCGTACTTAATACATTTGTGCACTAGGACATCGTTAAAATAATGCAATGAAAACGTTTTTGTCCTGATATCATATTATCCCTTACGGTATATTTCAGAGAGAATATAAAAAAAGCCCGTCCACACGAAAGGTCGGCCGCATCAAGATAGGAAGAATTAATCGATAATAATTGTCGGATACTTACTCCCCGCGGTGTTCGCGTGATAAAATTTGTAATAAAAGAACGAGCCGATAGCACGGGGTGAATTAACACCGACAGTGCCTTAAGCTTGTGTTGAACAGGCATTAAGGGTTCGTAGCGCCATTCAAACTGAGCACTTAACACGCCAAGACTAGACTCGGATATCTCGCAGTTATCTTCCGTTTGAGTGTTTGTATAAACTTTGATTCATCACATGATAAGGTGTCCAAGCTTTTTTGATGCTTTATTACTTGATGTGCTTATCGCTAAGTGAAAGTTTCACAGACATGTTCATTAACGAATTTTATTAGCAATATAATAGTTATAAATACTTTGGCGAATACGCTTCGTTTATACTAGCCAGAAGTAAGCATGGGATTGAATGTATAAAATATATCTATCATTTCTTCCTTTAATTCACTATGCTAATATACATATTTGTTTCTAGTTAACACAAAATACTACGTCCTATGTCGTATTTTATAAAACATTTTATGATTGATATATGAATGTATTCTTTATTAAAATGTACTATTTGGCAAGCTCTGAAAATTGTCAAAGTAATATTTTATAATTAATATTTTCGACTGATGGTGCTTGATGGAAATTGATTTTATAATATAACAGTATTATCTGAAGAATTAGAATAATATTTAGCATTTGGACTGCAAATTTAAATCAAAAAAGCTTGTAGTACCAATATATATATATAAAAATATTCCACCGCTGTGATTATATAACGAAACTTCCAGATTCGTTTTTACCTCTTTCCATCTTATGAGATAACATTATTGTTGAAACTACTCTGGGCTTAAGTGACTTTACCTGAATATAATCAAAAATATTGTAGCTGATTTTATAGCAATTGCATTTTAATTTTTAACGTCTACGATTTTAAGAAAGTCGAAAAAAATAAGCTTCTGATTGTGCAGATTTAAATACATATCGTTCAAAAGGCACATATCTTTAGTAGTTATGTATTGGCAGTTGCCTGGAATGTATGGAAACGTGTAATGTAGCAATTATATAATACTAACGAAAATCCTTTCGAATATAAAAAGCCGTGAAGGTGTTAAGCCGATAGCCCCAGATAATCGGGGCCACTTTGAAAGATGAATACAAAAAAGCCCACCGATAGGGAAAAAACTTTCATAAAATATGTACCGGCGCGTGCTAATGTAACATTTGAAAAACATTCATCAGTTTTATAACTTAAAATATTAGCTGGAACGCCTTAAGGCTCAAGTTTAAATGCCGAAAGCTCCACCGAAAAAGCGATAGATTTTCTTTTTAAATCACGATTTACAAAAAAAGCTTTAAGTTTTAGCTAGATGCCAACAGGATGAAATGATCCGTATGCATGCACGCGTAATCTATTAAAAAATCAACTGTGAAATATTTTCCGAAAACCCACGTGTGTATACCCAAGCATACGTAATAGAAAAAATACAAGGAAGAGTTTTCAGTAGTGTTATCGTAAATCTTATAGTAATTAACTTAATTGAGAAGCATGAAAATATTCAAATGTTCTAGCTTTCCGCCCGTTGAGGTCACCGCGTTGATGGAAAATAGTTCATTTATATACGAAGGTTGAAAAGTCAGGCACCAGGCACCATTAGGGAACCGATATTGTATTGTAAATCCATTATATTTAAATAAACTAAACCTTATACCCAAGGCGACCTTACGTTTTACTTAAACATTAATTCATTATGAGCATTCAGTGCATGATTTAGTATCGTAGTTTCAAATATTATTCGCAGTATAAAAATAGAAAGTAAATAATATTTTCACCCAACCACATGTCATGCGTGTTTTCTCAATTAAATTTCCTGAATCATGTTAGCGATTATCCCACGCCCTACTGTGTCACTTCATACCAATGCCAAGAACTTAAGCTAAATGAGTAAAAGCTTATAAAAAAGACTTTTTCTCACTGCATTCAGCTAATCAAAAAGTATAGTACAGTTGTGGAAAACGTTCCTAATGTACGTATATCAAAGGGACTGAAATGAATAAACAACATTGAATTCAAAACATTTGATCAGTTAAAAATAATTTTATTTACGTTGACCGACAGATTTAGTTGTGATATCATTAACACAGATAATAACCGATACTCTCCATCGTTGTATATAAGAAGCGAGATAAGAAAAATATATTAAATTGATTAGACCTATAATTTATTTTAAATTTTTGCATGGGAAGAGTCGTTACTAATTAAATTAATAGTACAATAACGATGTTCGCACAACACGGGAAGATTTAATATGTTTAGTACGAAGCTAAGTATACATTTCGAGTTCATTAAAAGAAAAAGGTCCAGGCAAATACAATCTTACCTAATTCAAACTAAAACTCCGTCATTAAAGGTTTTATGCATCAATTGCAGCAATTTGACAGGGCATATGAAGCAGGCCAAGAGTTAAGTTTGTTGTCAGTGACTGATTAGAGTTGTCAGATTGAAGAATAGCCACATTAGATGAAGACGAATGAGGAAAAATTGAAGAAAGTATTGCTGGAAGTCAAGACGTAATATGGGTTGTAACGCGCATGAAAAATATACAAATATGCGAAATTGTCCTTGATGAATTGATGACGTTTGTGTATATCTTTCATCGAAAAATATAATATATTCGTGGGATTGATAAGGTAAACAAATGCAAGAAGAATGTGATAAAGCAGAAAGAATTTACAGCAGTAGAAGATGGTACCATAGAGGTAGAAAGAATAGACGTTGATAGGTAATCAACCTCATGCAGTCGAGCTTATGACTTCTTCGATTTATCAATACGGACATTAAAAGATTTTGGTGTAGTTTTGAATTGATTTGTACATTAACGGAACAAAATTCGAGGCTCAAAATGTATCGCTTTTACAAGGCATGCTAGTGAAGTGCGTGTGTAAAAAATATAGGAAAAACACTCAATATCAGCTGTCTGTGGATAGTATATAAAAAGCTAAAACAAGTTGAACACAGCGTGTAACGTGATATATTTACAAATGCTAAAGTTGGAAACGTGAATACATGATTATTAAAGTGAAGCATGCAATCCATTCTAAATGTGAGCAAAAACATATTTTGTATGACATAAACATTGCTTTCACGACTAAATCTCATTCGTTATTTTATTTAGTCAAGGTCTGGGAAATATTTTATGTATACATAGTGTCTGTAAGCAAATGACACACTGTCTGAATGAATGTATGTTGACAGAATGCGGCTGTGTCGGAGCTTTCGTTTACACAGTAGCATATTATGAGGATATTAATTAAAACCTTAAGTTTTTATTGTAGATTATGTAGGAATTTAAGAAAGGATATATGATGCAAAGTTATAATATATTTAATGACGGGAAAGCTTGCAAAACTTGCCCTCCGATTTTAGTAAGATTTACATGTAAACATGAACATATTATATAAATAAAAAATAGATTGATTACGCTATTTTGCAAATGCCTAAGGACTGACGTTACAATAAAATAATATAAGAATACACTGTCGGTATAGTATACAGCTCATTGTTAGTCACATAATTGATCTAACCTTTGAGTTATCCCATGTTAAGATAGATAACATTTTAAATATTACTATACTTTTTTACTAGCAAGCATACGCTTCGACATGGTACCAGACAATCCACGTGGATTCTTTATATTGTGGACATAAAAATGCCCCATATTCAAGTTGATATAATTGTATTACTAAGACGAAATTCATGTCGAAAAATCAGTGTTTTCTAAACATGGTCATGCTGCGGCTCCCTAAATAAGATACAAATAATCTGCACTCCCGAAAAATAAATTATTATATATGTCAAAATAAATTACAAATAGCATTCAACGAATTGAATTCAGCGAGGAAAATAACGAGACATTCCAAATAACATTTATTGAGTTAAATTCAGCGAGTAAAATTCACGGTCATACATAAAAGACATGCGGCTCACAGTTTTGGAAGCACTGTATTAAATAAAAACTGTGTTGTAAAAAAGAACTTATTTAAATACAGCCTAATAATGATTATTTGTTTTTTTTATTTAAAGTCCGAAATATATGCAAGGTTCTAAAAAGTAATGCTATAAATTCTTTCTGCTAAAATCCAAAAACAGGTACAACTGTTCCGAGCATTTAAAAAAGTTTTATCTTTGAAATAAAAAATATGTAAAGTACACTGCGTAATTTTTGTAAAAAATAATGTCAGTTTGTTTCAATTGTGCTGGAAAGATACTCGTTTTTACGAGCGTCGAAAATTATCTACCCAACAGCCTTAATTAACACTAAAAATTAAAAATACTGAATTAAGAATGGGCACTTAAAGGACAGTCGTAAGAACTTGACGTTTTGAGTAATTTAAAAAACGACAAGGTAAACAAAAACAGATAATAACCATTAACAAATTAAGAAGCTTTAACAATTATATTAAGATAAAAAATAACTGTGTTAAATAAAATAAGAGTGTAACAGTAAAATTAGCCATGGCGACGAAAGGTTTGTATGCTGAATAATACGATACATGTGGAGCACATGGTAACTTCAACGTGGAAAATCTGGACATTAATTGCATACTCTAGTGACGACGCATTTTGGTCTTAAATGGCGTAGTCAAGAACTCTGCCACTCTGGGTGATATTGGTATGTGTCCCTGATAACTGCCTCACAGAGTCGACAACAGAACTAACCTGCCAGTAGCCATGACAATGTGGAGGGGGACGGTTTTATTTGGTGAGATTTCTTCAGTTGTTGATGTCATCCAACTAAGTGAGAGTGAGTTTAGGTCGATGCTGTTACATTTTTAGAATAAGATCTATATAACTTCCTAGATATAGGTCGCTAACAGTGATCTCACATATGGAAGTTTACCAGTTTTAAGTAATTTAGAATTTAAAATCAATTTCCATCATGCAACATTAGTCAAAAATATTAATTATATAAATAATCATAATAAGTCGGGAGTAATTCACAGTTAAAATTTTCGTAGGTTAAAATATTTAACACTATTTTTAGGTTCTATCGATTTGTCTACAGAATAGAAATTTCTGCGACATTGTGAACGCATGAGTAAAATAGAAAGTCTTGTGACACTAACGACATGTCATTCATGTCACAGGCCAGGACACCTGTTATTATATAACACAACTACACGGCTTCTAGATAACAGAAAACTATTTTACCTTTTGCGCAAAAGAAATGTGCCACGATACGATAATCAATTTCACATCACAACAAAATCTCGCTCCGGAATACATAATATATTATTTTTATCAACGACCGAACAAGAGACTGGCTATGTGACCGACGTCAAAGATAACATAACAAGAGACTTTTCAATGCTTATTGTCGTTTATTAAAATTTACAGATTTTTTTTCAACAGGTGGACTTTTACATTTTCCGGAACCCAACAATATGTCGAATTAAATTCAATTTCTTATGCGCCAATTGCTCCCCGGTAGCCAAGAGTATGCGTGCGTGCCTCGTATCAGAATAACGTAGGTTTGATTCCCACGTCTACTAAATTTTTAAAAATTATAAAAAAAATACGACTGGGTACTTAATGAATTGAGCAATTATTTGACAACTAAGTGTCGTGAAAATATTCTGTCAGTGCATGTCTTTACATTGAGGAGATCCATATACTACATTTATAGGGTAGACCTCATCGCACCGTGAAGATCCATATGATACACTTGATTCAAATATGATCGAAGTGGACATGATGAAAAAATGCCAATCAACAAACAAATCGGATGCGCAATTCTGTATATTTGAATACGGGACATTGTTATACAGGTGCGGGATTCGAGGTCGTAAATTTTTTTGTTACAAAGTGCACACAATTCAATAATTTTTACATATATTTTTTGTGGAATTCAATAGTATCATCCATTTGACATGTACATAAAATGGCAGTTGATTTGAATTATAAAAGACTTTTGTATTGTAGACTTGTAAGACAAATTGCAACCATCAAAACATCTGGAGTTTTAATTTAAGCATTGAAAAGATTGGAAATGTAGTTCTTCCAAGTAAATAATACTTTAATTAGATTTTTTTTTTGTTGTTTACTATACTAATACTCGTGAACTTCACCACTTCTCCGTTTCTTCTTTTACTCTTTCTTCGCTAAAATAAATAAAATTTTGGCGATACAGGGGCACATTTTTAGTTACAATGAAATAAAAAACGACATATGTTTACCATTGTAAATTATCACGTTCTTTCCAAGTAAATATGAATGAAAGTTATCTGAAAAAAAGCTTCATTTAAAATTCTAAAAGTGTAAATGTGCAACCTTCGTTATT
Organism: Rhyacophila evoluta; assembly: GCA_022683975.1. NCBI lineage: Eukaryota > Metazoa > Arthropoda > Insecta > Trichoptera > Rhyacophilidae > Rhyacophila > Rhyacophila evoluta. Next base: position 15,648 of record JAGVSQ010002616.1, on the reverse strand, counting down.
AAATAGATACAACCTTCAAATTTCACGATTAGAAAGTTTTAATTCAAAAGTAAATATAAAACAGTATAGTGCGCAATGAAGATTTGTTGGCAATAATAATTATTATTATTGTTCTGAATGGCAGAGCAGATAGCGTGCCATGAAATAATTTCTACGAGGACATTATAATCAGTTGATTGTTGCTTAATTTGCCTTTATCAAGCCACAATCCTTCTTATTCAATGATAGCAGTGACTTGAGAAACTTTCAAGATAAGTCGGCAGCGAATAAATAGCAGATAATTAATTACACCGATGTTGATTTAATTTATTATTTCGTGATATTAGGGGATGAACATCATTTAAATAAGCATAACCTACGAGTATATATATGATGAGCGGATATACAATACAACTATAACTCCCATGTTTGGTCATTTTATAATAAGTACGAAAAAATCATTCAAATACATAAACCGCCTCAGTGAGACTGGTAGTGGACGTCGCATATACTCTACAATGACTTACATCATTATTGCTGAAAAAATACTTCAGAATTCATCTTTTTAACTATGCATTTGCTCTTATGAAAAATCGTATTAGGAAGTGAAGTAGCACAGATGCAAAATAGCTATAGATAGGTGAGGGATCAAGTGACCAAGTTTGGGAGCGCGTCACCCAACACTCACTGACATATTATTAGCCATTTTGCATCTCTGTTTCCGTGATTTTGTCGCCGTCGCTCTGCCGCCTCGACATCTATCGTGCCCGCGGCCTTATACTTATAAGTTCGTCCATCATGGATTTAACATATAACAAATCTTCTTTTTTTATATTTCCGCTTCCTATATGGAATATATAACCACCAAATTATTCCATCGGGATTCTTTCGCCACACGCCGGTCACTTTGGATCCTTGCAGGTTGTTCTATCATTTTATCGGGATATTAAGAGAGTCCCGCCGGTTGAAGGAAGAAACAAGCAGTTCCAGTATCACTTAATAACTTTAAGTCAAACATGGGGCTACCAGGTTTGTTTTTAATTCCCAAGTTCCTCACTATTTCTTATTTAAAAGTGTATAGGTTGTCAGTGAACGACATAGATTAGGTAAAAAATTCTTTTATACGGCATGAAGAGAGCGCTGTGATACAAATGATATTTAGTGAATATTTTCGAGTCCAAATTTACTGCAAAGACATTTCAATGATTTAACACATCATTTCAAAGTGAATAAATTCAAAGATTGTTTACTTAAAAGCTTAACTTAGCTTAAACTATGTCAAGACGATGTCAAATCAAATAAATAATATGAACAAAACATGACAAACGTAAGCGTGAAAAGTTTAATATGAAAATTTAATAAAGGACAAACTGACGAGTTAAATGAATTAAACTCATGAAAATAAACCTGAATTAAATAATTCTAAAATATTAAACAACTTGCTATGTAAATGTAACCATTGTAAATATTAAAATAAATATGATAATAATAATCTTATCACGTCGAATGTAGTTGCAATGTAATCGAGTCGAGATGTATTATGTCAGTATTTATTTTACATTATCCTCATGTGAGAGATAATCAAATCGGACGTTCAAAGAACATCGTGTACTCGTACATCTCAGAGGCATTATAAAATTATTTAAGTCAATGTGCTTTTGAAAACGTACACAGAAGCTTTTGTGTTAAACTTTCAACACTTACGGCATACACTTAACAAGATATTTGATACTATTTATTTTCTTAACATTAAACCAAGCTAGAAATACGGCGTAGAGATATTAATTTTCGTTCATAATATTATTATAATACCTGAAGAAGAACATGAGGCATGTATTACCACGCTAAGGCAAATTGTTATACCACAGTTTCTAGCAACACGGGAATTTTATTTAAGCATTAACGGTTCACGCTATCTAGTACCATTTATAATCAATATTACTTCTTTTCCCTCACACCATAGATTCTCAATCTTTTTGGCCTACTGCCACTTTTTCGAAAGGAAAACGATTGACGACGATTGCAGATTCCTCAAATTGTAGATTTGGTAATCTACTGAATACTTTCTACAGGCTTTATTCAGCGGAGCACCTACGTGATAATATTGGCTGGCGATATGCAGTCAGACATTAAAGATAAGCGCCATGTAGTGTGCTTATGCTAGATCTATAGCTATATGGATGAAGAATATATTTAAAGAAAATATACAGTTCATTGTCAAATATTTGGTTCAAATGGGTTTTAAAATCAGATTTCTAAGGGAAAAGACACAATAACTTTCGTTCACAATATTATTCTACACTAACACGTAAATTTTATTGAAACGCGAAAACCGACGTAGAACCTAGCGTACTGAAAGTTAAATGCTATTCAGTATCAGAGGCGTCCTGATAGCAGCTTCCTAAAATATTCTCCAGGTGCTATTATCACTATTGAAAAAAATCATCAATTGCTAATACGTAGATGCTAAGACTATTAAATATAACATTTCAAATTGATTTACGAAATATTGATGTGTATTGAGAAAGGTTTTGTATGATGCCTACAGCTTTAGCGTCTTCAAAATTAATATTCTTATCAAAATAAGAGCTTTAAGTTTGCGATGCATAGTAAACATAATCTAGTTCGAAGCTTTTACTACCGGCCATGATCCTTTTGGATTTTCGTTACAAAGAGAAATTTATTTATGCATGATTGACACGGCTAGTAAAGTGCCTTACTCTCTCGTATGGTAAAAATAATATAACACTGATAAAACGAAACTGCCGGTTCCCCGAGGTTTAAAAGGCGTGAAATGTCGAACCATAACTGCGTAGCATCTACGTTCTACGCCCATCGCATTCTGTTACCGACATGAAAAAGTTTATCACCGGTCATATGCTTTCTTTGTTACCACTTTTATAACGTACTTTCTAATATGTCAGCGAAATTTCATATCTCTGTCCGTCTATTTGTGGACGGGTATTAACGGAGCTATACCATGAAGCACATGCCTGAGTCGTTAATAAATACATGCGTAGTATGGACGTATAAATAATTTAACATTAAATAAACCGATATTTTAAAAATTCTAACAAAAAAAAATGAAATATCAAATTTATACGCTTTAATAAGAATTGTTACACGCATCTGTGATTCCAGGAAGCTTCGAAAATGATATAAAAATTGACAATTAAATTTGTAATAAACGTTACGTATCATACATATATTTTACGCAATTATTGATTCAGTAAGAAATATTTCCTTGGTACATTTGTATTTAAAACTGTTGAAATTTAATATTTCTAGTGGATAACCACTTACCAACCAACTTACAGCTTTTTCATGTTTACACCCAAAACTATGCAGTATCAAAGATGTTTAATTATAAACAGCATACACTATATATATATGCTTCTCTCAAAATTTCAAATTCCTTTTAAAATGAATCGTATTATCCTTGTGAAGGATCTGCAGAGATAACTAGCTATGTGTATGAAACAAATAAAATCCAATCCATTCTTTATTCAATTCTGTCTTTCTAGTAGTTTTTAAATCTATTCGCAGGACTAGATTTATAAAGCTTTGGTCCATTATGAAATATCCCAGTAGCTTCAGTTTCAGTAATATAAATGTTGATTCAACTCTAATACGAAGATCAATGAGTTCGTTTTTGAGAAAATAACAATGAGAAAAGTAGATGACTGTGTTCTATATTGTAGTGTTTAATAAATAAAGTAATTCAACAGCGTAGCCGATTACATAATTATTGGCAAATCCCACAAATAAATATTTGTGGGTTTTTCCTAATTTAATATAGTAGACTACTTCAATAGTTTACATACAAAATAATCACTTTACGTATTAGCCGACCTTCGGTTTCGGTATGAAACAAAAAAAGCTTTTACACAGCCGATTACGTAAAAGCTAGATATCTGCTAGGCCAGCGAAAAGCTCTTAGTGTAGTGTATGTAAAAGGCAGATGAATAAAATATTCTGAGCGGCCGAGTGAGCCATAATCGAACTTTACCGTAATTTGGAAACATTTTTTTCTTTCTTTACTACTTGTTACTTTTGCAATCTAAAACGGTCATAAATAAACGGACGGGACCGATCGTAATGAAAGCAAAAAAATGAATATAATATTTGCTTATACTTAAGAAAAGTGTAGAAAGTTATGCAACATAGCACATTAAAAGATTCTTTTAACTGTTTTTTTTTTAATGTAAAATATGGGTAAGTTTGTCTTTATAGCAACTAAATTGTACGACACAATCAATCCAGTAATTGGTAACTAAATTAAGTATAATTAATATTTTTGACTGATGGTGATTGATGAAAATTGATTTTAAATTCTTAATTATTTAAATTAAGTATCTTTTCTAGCTAGGCATTTCGCTAAGCAGCACATAAAGCAGAATTAGCAACAGTCAAACTGAATATTAGTCTTTATACAGGTTTAGAGAGTCTTAATCTGAACTGCATATCGGCGTCTTCGAAGATAGATAAATATTATATTTTTTACAGAATGTATTAGGCGAAGCTACGGGATGCAGGCATTATCTCGAAGAGCGCAAGAGTACTGGCGACCGACAGGGATTTTTAAAAGCGGCATGTGTTGAAACCAAACGCTTGGTATTAAATATTTAAAACAAAATCGAGCCATAAAATAATTGTAAATCTTCATATGATCATTTATTTGCGGCCCGGAATTCAGTTATGGCATCTTCAAAATGCGAGATTTGGAACAAAGTAGAATATCCACCTTAATATAAATCGACGAAACGATAAAATATCATCAACAAATAAACATTTATCATAGTGATTTTATTAATAATACTACGAAAAATAAAAGTTTAAATCAATTTGATAGTTTTATTATATATATCTAAATGACGTGAAATAAGTTGCTCGTTGAGAATGAGTCAAAAAATGTATGTATAATAGTATATTATAATGCATTTTAGTTCATATCGTTTTCTTGTTGAAAAGCAATCTACAGCATTCGATGTATTGTTAGGACGAAACTTATATTGTACATATATCATAATATTAATGCACTAAATTTTCCATTAGAAATTAATATTATACCCATGGTAACCAAAAAAATACATTTTTATGCCCATTGAATAATCAACAAAATGCAATATAGATCACTGTTTTGTTAGTGGGTTCAGTTTATCAAATTGAACTTAATCGATAAGCCCCGACTTAAAATTACAAATCGATTAGTGTTTTGTATTACGTTTTTCATTTAACACGACTAGCTGGTAGTGCAAGTTATTCGAATGTTTCTATTCAAACAATGTAAGCAAATGTATTTATTTGAAACGTCAGCACAAATAGTACTCAAGCGATTTCCGGCGTGACTCAAATTACTGTGAGATAATGTATTTCACTAAGTTTGTGTGTTCATAGAAATTAATTATGAAAACCTATAATGGTATTCGTTTGGTTTATGCAAACTGAAAGAAACCATTTGACGTGTAACGGAGGGACGCCAAACAAAACAAATTCCAAAGACTACTTTTATTCCATTCAATACCTGAGAGGAAGAGTGAGTACATAATCAGCGGAAAACCAATTCAACATTTTTATAAGCACTCCTGAATAGACCGGCCCTGTCTTACTACGAACATTTTCTTATGGAATAAACACAAGTGCAGGCGCTATTCACTTAAGACACGGGCGTCCAACCTTTTACGAGGTGGCGTTAACGTTTTATTAATTTAATCATCATTTTCTTACTGCAATCGCATTGTAAACGAGTAGACATTTCAACTGAACTATGCTACAGCTAAAGATTATAAAAATACCGAGAAAACGGGAGAGCGAGATAGATATTTACAAATATCACTCGATCCGTTGTTGTTAATGTTTATTATATATTAATGTTTTATTTTTCGTCGCCAATATTGCAGGAACACATATCATGATTTTTTGGTTTAAGTCACTTTGTAAAGTATAGCATAACTTTTGCAGCCTCTTGTATTATTTATACATGTTCGCATTAATACATATGTTTATAAACCGTGTACAAATGGTGTGTTAATGCAAAAATGTTTTAATAATACAAAACAATAAAACTATACTTTACAAAGTAGTTTAAGCCAAAAATCAATATACGTGTTCCTGAAATATTGGCGTCGATTTAATTTCTTGGAGATTTGTTTCAGTTTTAATGTTTAATACTGAAGTACTTCCCATATACTACTAATATCCTTAAATTATTTCATTGATTACATTGTTACTGTTTTTGTGTATTTTTACAATAATGAATAATCGTATTTCAACAAGTATATAATAACAAAGATTACTGTTATTTTATGTAGCTTAAAACTGTAAGATTTTAAACTAATTTTTGAGATTACACATAAAAATAACTATGGAGCATCTAGTTACCGAATGATAACTGAAAGCAATTTGAAGCGATTTAAGCTTATTCATACGAGATTTATTTCTATAAATCGAACATAAAATAAAAATACTAATTACTAATGTAAATTTTCATGAAGTAGGTAGTGAATTTCCAAAGAATTACTTAGCTATGTGTCTATCCTGAAAAGTTTTGAAGTCCTGAAAACTCAGTTCACTAATTAATTATAGGTCCGACTGTAATTCTGTTATTTTATCTCTTTATAACTTCCGTATGGTTAATATAAAAATAACTTAGACACAGTTGTATTAATACGATATACTAAAAGTCGAGTTGATAATATGTCCAATCCAGTAGTTAAAATATTGACACGTGGAAAACGAGTTCACAATCTAGTGGGAATGGCTCAGCAACCGTTCGGTTGGACACCGGTGACTTAGACTAAAGTACGACGGGAATTTCCTTGCAGATCTCTTTTCAGCGAATAATAAAAACGTTGAAAACGTAATGGTATTATAATGTTTTCGGTTCTTGGCTGGCAGGCGGCGAGAGGTGCTCTCTACGGAATGTGTTTTTAGCGAGCAATAAATTCTGGTAGCAACCCGCCGGTTTAATTTCACACCCTGTATCAGGGGAAGGAGTCCTGTTTTATCAGATGGAAAATAATTGGGGACAATCTGGACTAGGGTATAGAAGAATTAAGATATTTTCTAATCCAGTGAGATAGTATTCTCTCAAGGAATATATTACTTTTTAACTACTGTAAATAAATAAAGAAAGGAGAAAGGGCAGCCTTGTTACACTGGAGATATTTCTCAGAGAAACAGGATAAAAGAATTCTGTAAAATATTTCGTACTACAAAGGTATCAGCGATAAAGAATGACAGCATTAAGGAAGCTTCAAACGAATCCTTGTAAAGTAAGCTCCCCAAAATCAGGAATGACATATCCTTCCGAAAGGGAAAACGTGGCATCAATCGTTTAAATCAGTTGATATTGGTATTAAATAACAACAATTAAAAATGTTATTTGATTTTTATAAATATATCAAAATATTTGGCTAAAACTATCAACAAAATGAAACAATCACGTGGCGTGTAAAACATAAATGCGATGTATCCCAAACGGTGTATGTTTATTTTTATCCTTTCTCTTCTGCCATATCCACCCCGTGTGTGAAGCATTTGGCCATCACACAGCGCTTACACAATTTGAAGTCTCATGTAATTTGCTTCGCATCTTCGCACATCATAACAGCATTTTTCAATTCCGCTGAGTGACGATGGTACTTGACGGTCTTCCAAGACGCCGAAATCCCATCGGTCGGAAGAAAAGACAAAGAGGATTATGAATTATTACTAAATCCATTATGAACACCTCTATGTTGTATATTAATACTATTTTAAGCGTTGCTCGATTGTGTACTTTTGCACAATTTAACTTAAACATTTACTAATGACAGAAAAACAAATCTACCCCTGTTATCGCTTGTTGCAAGTTGTGGTCAATTTAAATTTAAGCTTATTTTGAACACTTTTTCAAGAATAACACTTCGTCTTCAGTGTACATAATACTCAAACAATGTTTGCGTGGATACCGTATTGATATCAAAATACGAAATACAAGTCACAGTGAACGATCCATAGTGATTTAATTTGCGACATAGATAGATAAGCAGAACTAAATTTTAGTACTAAATTTTAAAAAATACGATATATTACAGATAACATTATTAAAAAAAATTTACTGACCTATTCTAGCCATAGGGCAAGACTAAGATTAAATATATCGTTTTACACGAAAAACTCCGGGATATTGGAGAATGAGCAGATTTTTTTTTGAGAGTCTATTGGAGTTTCAGATCACGAAACAAACCGCAGGCAGAGGCTTAAGGAATTAGGGTATTCGACACGGATTCGATTTTCCTGTAGCCAAGCCAACTCGGCTAAACGGTCGACTTTCCTTATCTTAGTGATTTTATTTCATCGGGTAATGCTCTGCGTCTCCTATCGCGCCGAAACAGGTCCTAACCTTTGGAATCGAAGACATTCATACGACGCGGTCATATGCGATTCGGCAGCTAAAGTAGATGAGGGAAATATTGACTGTAGGGTTTCCTAAGAGCAAAATAATACTGCAATGTAAAAAGAAAATTGTAAAGCAAAGTATTACACGTATTTTACGGTATTAGCAAATTCAAACCTCACTTTCCGCTGTTTTTATTATTTAAATAATACGGTAGAATTACTGTAAGTACCGTATTATGGTTTTATACGATTCCTAAATACATTACATGAATATATATATACGTATTCTTTTTTTTCCTATACTATGTTCACTTCCAAAGTAGAGCATATGGATCCTCGCAATAACGTTTTGACAGATTATTTTTCACGAAAATTGCGACAAGCCAATGAGCGCACAATTTGCATTTTCGGATTATTCAAAATTCAACAGATGTAGGAATCGAACTCGCATTCCCCGGATCGCTAGGCATACACGCTGCTAACCTCTACGCTACCGGAGATACACACACACACACACACACACA
>JAGVSQ010002615.1:0-24044 GCA_022683975.1 Rhyacophila evoluta | reverse complement strand
TCGCTAACAGTGATCTCACGTATGGAAGTTTACCAGTTTTAAATAATTTAGAATATACATATTTTATAAAAACCCATTAAGACGAATGGTAATAAGCTATAATATTTCGTAAAAGTGCCTCTTAAATACTAGGTATTTAATGATAAGAGATTGTGTACAAGATATTTACATTTGATCACCAAAATATAATGTAGTATAATACTTTATTCAGATAACGGCTTTTGCTGTTTATATTTTTGGCATCATCTTTCTGTGTCCTCACCATAACGAATGAAAATGACATTAATAATAATTACAAATAACGATCACTCCATTAGTTCGAGTCTGAGCTACGCGATTTTCTTACGGCGGCAACAATGCTTGATTGTCTCGATGGTACGCGGCTGATCTTTTCAGTTTCCCACGAAGGCTGTTGCGCCATTGTATTCCATTTTCCATCAAGCCGGGTGGGTAACCAAACCACCGACCGGCTGTTACGCGTTATTCGGTTTTTCATTCTGTTTCGCATTATTTCTGCTAACTATTGTTGTTTAATGTGACTAGACTCTGCAGTGATATGTGATACCTAAGTGCAGTTAGTACTCGGTACTGAGACGGCTCGGTTGGTTGCCTTCAATGGTCAGTGAAAACTCATAAGAAAACTCAGTGAAAAATAAAAAAATATATCGAAATAAGTGGTCATTGAATACATATAGTGAGTGAAAAATATTTTTCATCGAGTGCGATAGTAATAAAAAAACTAATTTAGACTACTTTAAAATTTCTCACAATTTCCTTAATTAATTTAAGTAAAAACAGATTTGTGAAACAGCTTTACCGTAAAAAGTAGAAAACTATTATATTAATCAAACTAGTAAAAAATATTTGTTACATAATGCTTTTAAGTAGTTTTTAGTTTTTATTATTTGTAGAAAATATCAATAATTTTCTTTTATTATTAAAGAATATAGTTATCAAGTACGTAGCATAAATGTGCCTAGTTAAAATTAATTATCATATTTTTAATTGAATTATGGTTTTATTTTTTACTAATTATCATACTGGGGCTCTGATCACGACTCCCATCAATAATAAAAATATTTTGCAGCTTTATGTATTTTAATTGTTTTTAAGTTTGTTCAACAAATTGCAGTGAGTAACTTCGCTGAAAATTTTCTGAACTTTTTACGTGACGTTATCGTCCACATAGAACTACATTATATTTTATTTAAATATGGGTAAATTGAGAAACTACTTTTTTGCGTATTTTATAAATTTAATTAGAACGTAACACATTAATATTTCTTTTCAACTTGTGGCATTGTATGGTGATTTTTTTTCTATAATTTACGAATTTCAACATTTATATTAGTTTAATGATTTACTACACAACGGTCTTGAAAAATGCCAAAGGACGAAACTCAAGCTGCAAGTATTGATACAATTAAATGTTTCAAATAGTCTTGAGTAAATCTTAAGAATGGTTTGAACTGCTTATCAATATAAAATTGATAAATACGAAAAAATTGTCATCAATCATAATATTATACATACCATAAATTAAATAATTTAAATAGTGTATTTAGCTTGTTTTCACATGCAAATAGAATAAAATAGATCATAACAAATCACAGCGTCTACTTGCTCAGTAGTTAAACCCGATCTTAAACACGCATATTCAAAGCTAAAGAGTTACTACTATGCGATTGGCAATCAATTTTAGTGAATAAATAAATAGATATGAATTATTACAATACGAATTGTAACAATAGCGTGATTCTTAGTGAAAACTAATAGGATAATATGTATTAATCTACTTTCATTTATCGCGCTTTATTTCCATACCGTTTATTGTTGTTATTTTTATAATTTCATGCGTAATTGCACGAACCGTACTCAAAAATCTGTGCATTTATGAATGGAACATGTAATTTCTCAACATGGAAGACTGGCGTTCGTTTTTCATCTATGAATGAATTTTCATAATTATAACTGCAGAATAAATAACACTTCGCTTGATTGATTTCTGACTTTGTATTTTTATTCTCTTTTTAATTACAATTAAAATAATGTATTAACTATACGATAGTGGTAAACTTGTCGCTGAGGTGGGTGATTTCTAACAGCACAAGTTTCGGTAGTGGATGTCGCAAGTTCAAGTCTCGCAGCTTTATAAGGATTTTTTTAAATGCGATATGCAGAGTTGGATGTCTAATAGGTCTAATGGTCCACATTTGGAGCAGGCATGGAAAAAAAAACATCATTAACGTTTTACACTAGTCTTTTTATTAAAAATTTAACAGAAAAATTAGGAATGAATAGATAGTAGAGTCATACTTTATTATATGTAGAAATGGTTGTTGAAGAAACTCAACCTTAATAACCCTAATATATAATATATTGTGCTTATGATAAAAAGTTTCATATACGAAGTTTATTCATATGAATTATAACGGTTTGTAAAGTGAAACTCGACCTAACTTGGCAAAAACACAATATAATATTTTTAGTGACAATCTCCTGTTTATAATAATAATTAATTTTAATAATTTATTTTATTCAAGATTTGTATCAGCCATAAAATTATATTATAAGTGAAGTTCATTTTCATCGTAAAACAAGTTATAAATTTTAAGAGAGAAAATTGATTGATATTTATCTACATTAGTGACATCGTTTCATAGTAATTATATTTTAATGCTATAATTTTCGATAAAAAAAATTGACTGCATCATTAATTAATTTTAAATGGTCCATCAAATTTAATTAGAAATTTCACTTTCGACTATTTCACTACTCGAACGTCGATCTTATGAATGTGGTCCAAATTGTATTGGTTCATAGCATCTTCATTAATTCGTAGTTATATGAAATGATCATTAAATTATGATTTCTATGGGGGTTTTTTCCTATCGCCTTCCGCAATACTGTCTACCCTAACATAGATAAAGGGCACGCCAGTAAATATATTATTCAAATCAATCAGATGTCATTTACCGTTTGCCATTGATCATCATTGGCAAAAGCTGCTGCCATTAAAGAAACGATAAAAATTTGATATTTATTTATTTAGTTCGTATTACTAATATTTCTTATATTACAATATACAATAGAATTTCCAATCATTGAAATTGTCATTAGAAAATATATGTAACCTCTGTTTTAGTAACTGCTTCGAATATGTGCGTTGATCTTCATTATTTGATTTGTCTTTTACGCGAATTTGTTGGCAGCCAATCGCTCAACCTACCGATCATCCACTACTGTATCTTTGTATTCGCGAAATTTCAAAAAGCTCTAAGATACTTCTGGATTTAAGCCTGCGACTTCCAACGAAAAAACCACCAATCCGCGTCATAATAATTTAAAATATTTTTTTAAATATATGTCAAATGCAACGTTATAAAAGCTTAAGTACTGTTTCACACTACTTACAGTTGACCTTATTAAATTTCGCTTATTCCGCGTAAAAAAATCTTACTTATGTAATGTGAAATAAAAACAAATTACTCATTTGCGTATTTTATTAATCTGATGTAAAGATCTTGTTTGCAAAGTAAATCATTTCTATTTATTACCCCTGGGATATTTTTTTGCAATCGTCTGCCTCATAATAATTCAATTATTGCATCACGAAAATAGTATGGCGTTATCCGAACGAGAGCGAACTCGATTCAACTCATATAACACATGAGAACATTTTTTTTATAATTACTTTTAGTTTCACCTACAAAATATTTACGATACTGCTATGAGAACAAAACGCTTTAACACATTAAGAAAACGTCTAAAAAAAAGAACATTTTTAATCGATAGAATGATATATTCTTCAGTGTGCACTTTTTCATTTTTTATATTTAATTTTAAAATGAATGAGAGTTCGCATTTTTCTGGATTAGTAGGACTGCTTGTCCAATGGGAGATATTGATGGTTGACCAAGTCTCGTGATAAGATAAACTGTTTGGCCTCCGCGTCGATGAAATCTATTTTATCAATTTTGGGAGTGGGCGACAAAATTCTTGCAATTATTTCTTACTCAAGTTTCTCATTAAAGTCAAAGGAGGAGAAATAAATGATACGTTTTATTTTTAATATTTGTAGACTCAAACTTTGAAAACAATTTATTTTTAATGCAACAGTTTTTATATTACATATTTTGACTATATTTAATAGGTAATACGATGCGTATACATACTTTTGATCATCATACATATAAACTAAAAATAAACAAAAATATACTAAGCATATTATTATGAGCATCCATCCGCTCATCTCTTTGTAGAAATAACTATAATAATTTCATATAAAGTAACTGGGACTTAATGGGTGTTTGTTTAGACTTGTTGCACTCGATTATTGCAAGAACAAAAATGTGTTGCGGGTTCCCCGGACACGGCCATTGTTTCCGGTCGCCATGGCAACCATTGTGCAGGTCCGCCATGACAGCGAGCTTATGGGAAAGTTCCCGCCGAACGGCCGCAAAAAGCGCGGGAACCACGCGACGCAACTCGACGGCGATACTAAAACAACAATGGAAATAATAATTAATAATAATCTCAGTTTTAAATAATTCAGATCACAGAGTAGTGTAGCAAAATATCGATGCGTGTGGTGAAATATTGTCTTCGGAAACCGTTTGTATGAGCGGAGTTAATTTTGATTTTGCAATGTCGGCCTGAAACAATGCGATGGTGTTTTGCAACCGCATATTGTCACATTATGCAAAGTAATTATTCTTTGGCTTGTTTTTTACGAGTGATTTGTTTTGTATGTTGTCCGATAAGGTTAGAACGTAATTGTCCTAATGTCTTATTTAGCGACGGTTTTCAATTATTGATTGTTTTCCATCGGGCGCGTTTACTACTGAAAACAATCTTTGTTCAACCGAGGGCTCTAAGCTACTTGTTCCCATTGTTTATGGATTACGATACAATTTTCAAATGTTACAATCAACTTTAATTGGTTTTAATTATAAATGTACATTTTTTCAAGTTTCCCATAATCAGGAATACATAAGTGGGATATTTTCAAATAATTTAAATTTTATTAATCTTATTTTGACTGGTTTTCAATATACGTCTGAAATGTGAAACTCCATTCATGTTTTTTTTTATTAAAAATAAGGTAGTAGATTCTTATTTATTGTGAGAAATTTGACATAGTTCTTAAAACTACGTCTGTCTATAAAGAAATAATATTTTTTATTTATATTTCCTGCCAATTTAAATCATGAAAATCTTTATTTGTGTGGTGAGAACTTGTAGTTGAATTATTCATACGTTACTACCTTATAGACACTTTTAAATACATCTATATTTAGTACTGAAACATTAAAGACATAATGTGTGTATTTTTTAAAGTCTAGTAGACGTTGATAGCGAGTTTTTATCTTTTCTGTATGAGATAGCATCAAAATGATGACAGATGGGCTTTAAATACAATAACATTATATATTTCTGTGAAGTGAGTGAAATCGTTTTAAAAAAATGGTAAGCCGAAACTACAATATTCAGTCAAATAAAATGGCTGCTTTAAATGCAAAAAGCCCCAACAATGACAGTGGACACAGCAATGCCTTGTCTCCCAATCGAGTTCCACACAACAACTTTGGAAAAACGAAACAGAATATCCATTACAAACAAACCTCAGTCGGAACTCAATATTCTTCCACTCCACTAAAACCATATTATAAAGAAAGTGGATCTCCTGTTGCTCCAAGGTATTCCTACGCTCCAGGATTACCGAAACACTCGCATAAGGAAAATATATCAGATGGAAAGTATCCATATTCGGCACCGTCTTCGAAAAAGCAATTTGAAAAACCGCCAGTGATACCAACATATACCAGCACAATTAATCAAGACTTGAGCTTCAGAAATGATAATAAGACTGGGTCTTTACAAAACGAATCAACTTCTACATTTACGTATCTGCCTATTGAAAAAGAGTCGGCTAATAACAGTGATCCAGCCAATGCAAAACAAAGAATCAATTGCGTTGATACAGTATATCAACAGTATTCTCCAAATATTACAAGCTATCCTACAACAAACATGGATAATTACGTCGCCAAATGCTACAAAACAAAAACTTTAATACAAAACACATGTGCAAGCTCAAATTCTATAACTGTCAATAATAATCTTCCCACAATCGCAGAGAGTATTGTTGAAGACGGAGAGTATCCAGTTGATGTTCAGCACAATTATGCCTATTCCAGCAAATCTAAAAAGTCAGCCGTGAATCCTTCTTTCAATTGTGATTCTGGAAGAGATTGTAGTTCAGGAGACACGGGTAACAACTCTGATACTTGCGTTGATGGATGTCCGAATAATCCAAACAGTCGGTTTCAGTACCTCAATGAGCGTCCGCTTGAGATAACAGATTCACTGAAAGGATACCACAAATATAAATATCAGGTGAGTACATTAAGCAGTATTATTTTACATTCTTCAAATCAGGTATACATTATATACTACCCACTTATTTTATTCTAGATATTGTCATTTCAGCTTTCGCATAAAGTTTTCAGCGATAAAAAAATTAAGATAAACGTTAAGCTCAGAATAGTCTACTCTATAAAGGACTGCTTCCTTTAATATTCATCCAAAATTATTTGCTTTTTCAATTTACAGTAGACCACTGTGTGTACTATTCTCTATCCAGTCAGATTATATGCAATGATTCGGTTGTTGATAATCATTATTTATCTCGATCATTATTTTATTATATTTTGTACACGACTGACTATAATTAAACTTCTATAACATGTTGAAACATTTTATAACTACATGCCTATAATATTCTAAGCACTTGACAGCAATTATCAATTATTCGACCATTCAATATTGCCATTTCAAGTTATATCCAGAGATATTCGAACCAATTTTTGTTGTTTATATTGTTTTCGAATTCGTTTTGTGTGCCTAATCCATTGTAATTCATATCAATTTGTAGTTAATTTATCACCACAAAACAACCTCCCACGATTGTCTTATTCTAAATTTAATAAATCACATCGGCGATCGATTTAATAAACGCTGCATTTGTGAATCACTCTGCACTGGATGTCACAGTTTCATGTCTCGTAGATACATATAAATTGACAAGATATTTTTATGTGTATTAAATGCGGTACATGCATGATCGATTGACTGACTTTCTTCGTGAAAAACAATCATGATAAATCTTCACACTGCAAAGATTTACATACTGGATATTAATAATGAACATGGCTAAAATATTATACACATCACGTTAAAATAATTAAATAAAATACGTAGTAGGTATCTTAGTGATCAACATATGAAAGGATTCACGAAGTAAGTTTATATTTACGTTTATTCTATTATGAACAGAAAAATGTCAATAGTATTATACAGAACACGTATCATGTCGATATATAGTTTTAATATATAGCTATGATTTAATCCTCTATGAAAATATATTTATCATTCCATATCACGTGTACCGTTTTAATAAAATATGTATTTTTACATACATACTCGTTTGCGAGTATTAATACTATTCCATCAAACAATTCCACTAGCTACATTTTTATTGCGAAAATTCTTAGAGATATTTTTGCACTGCCGTTAGAAATAAAATAACATATAATCAACGAGCAGGTTCAACTGGATGACTTTGGTTAATTCGTGTTATTAAAATCTTTCTATGTCGTCCACGCACTATTTACCATGACAATGCATTCTGGTACAATGGGATCATTAAGAAATACATATAATTAGATGGTTTTTCAAATGATAAATAAGCATTCACAATGTGTACCTACCGTTTTGGTTTTGCCGTAGGCTCACGTTCCAATTTTATTAGGCATTTAATTATAATGGTCAGTTATGAAGAGTAAAATACATTTTGTAATATAGAGATAGAGAGCAATTCAATATGCAAATATATAATGTATTGTGAAGCATGTAGATCTCCATAGTGTGGATATGTCCACTCCGGAAGTTAATCATTATATTACATGTATATTCTTGGGTCTTGACAGATTGGTTTCCACAAGAATTAATTGTCACTTAATTGTTCAACCTGACGTCTATACTCATTGAGTCATCCATCTTCGATTTTTTTTAAATCCACAGCTCTGACACCAAATCCGGGCACTAAACACCCAACCATAGCTTTATTTATGTATGAAAAAAATGACATAGTGAAATTTATAGTTCAAATATCATTTTCATAATATATATATACATTATTTTTCGAAAAATTTATAACATCAATTCTAAATTGTTTTGCTATCACAGGGATGCTAATGATCTTTTTACAGCATTTCCTCATGAATACATTTGCTGTTACTGCTAAAACAGACAACATTTACTTTCACGATAACAAAACTGTCAAATTATACATCGAATGTTTTCTATAACCTAAAAATGTAATTATTCCTTTTAATATTGTTTTATAACAGTTATCAACGCCAATGACTTATAATTAAGATAAAGAATTACCATAAATGCGTAAAGAGCTTTTTAATTGGGACTCCTTCAAAGTATTATACTAATAAAAATAATATACAAACAAACGTGACCTGTTTAATGGTCAATAATAAATTAAGCACAGAGTTGGATTAGAGCATAATGGCATCGTAGAGTGAAAAGTCTCCATACAATTTTTTGATCTTCGGGTGATAATAAAAGAACACATAAACGTTGAAATATGTATTTTAAAGGCTAATAAGATTCAAAACCTTGCTTGGTGTCACCATTGTGCAAATTGATGGTGACCAATGTGTAAACCAATTTCCTGGGTGGGTCATCAAGAATTCTAAGTGATTCACGTTTTTTATCAAGTTTGGTTTTCGGTCGATCGCTTAACCAATTAGGCATGCAGGCAGTTCTGTTGTATATTTTCATATAGTTTTTAATATTTTTTAATTTAAATTCACATATTCATCCATACAATAGTAGGCATTTTCACTATTCAATCTTGAACATAGATTGTCTGAATTTGAAATTTAATGCGGTCCTGGTAGAATTTGTTTTCTTTTACCGCTTGCTGATTTCCGGTGATTAGATGGTTAAATATAATATGAGAAAAGTGAATTTATTCGGTTTTAGAATTTTTAGTTCCGATCAGGTGCTTAATTCAATATTTAATTAATACTGTGTATTCTTTATGACGTTATTATTTACTAAGTAACTCGTGGGATTATTACTGCTTTTACCATTAACTATTTTTGTTTTCAATATGTAAACATTTGTTTATAATTCACTCTACTATTTAAGAATACATATCTAGATACTGTATTAGAGTATAGAGATAATCATAACTTTCAATATTGACAGATAGATTTTTTTTTTAATCAGATTTTTCAAATTATTGAGTGAACACAGTAATAACAGCATATTGTAGTTATTAGAAATAATGTCATAATTTAAAAATCAATTGTTTTATAAAATTCTCAAAAAAACATCTTTTGGTGATGCATTTTTCAAACTGACTCAATGCATATGGATAACAATCGAAATCATTCGACAAATTATCTTATTTTTTCTGAGTTCACAATACGAATATCACTCGTTATATTTGTATCGCAAAATCACTTATTTCGAATAATTCAACGATAAAAACAACGAATGACTTTAATGAGTCTGGAAACTTTTGTATTTTCGTTTTCTTTATTTGTCATTATACGAAACCATCATACAATTGGATTGTTTGTATTGTATTTTATATTATATATCTATTATATATAATTATAATAATAATTCTAGCATGTAAAAGGAAATCACCATTTGTCTTATTTGGCTCAAGATTTAACTGAATATTATGTATTATACGGGACGGGCGTGACCAACCTAAATTTTCCCACGGACCGTATTGGGGTCTATATAAATTAGAATTGTATATCGAAAATATAAATAAGAACAATTAAAAATTTTGTTACAGTATTTTTTTGATATAGCAGGTCTGACTTTACGATGAAATTAGCACTTATTATTTTTTTGTTAGTGATTGATTTAAATTTGAAATAAAAACTTAAATATTTAATTAACTAAAAAAACAAAATAAGACAAATGGATATAATCAAAAATGACGATGTTGTATTTGAATAACAAAGTATGCTTATACTAACACAAAAGTTTCCGACGTCAAATAAGGCAAATACTTTATATGGATACATTTCATCACATTAAAATACATTAAATAATATTGAGATGAAATTCGCTTGCAAATTTATTAACGAGTTCGTTAAAAGATGCTTAATCTTCTTCATGAATGCATCTTTTACGATTTTCCGCGTTCATAACATATATTCTTCAATCAATGCTATTATGAAATAACGGGCCACGAACAAGAGTAATAAATTACTATGCTAATAACCGTTTAGAGGTTTTTTCTCTTATTTATGTGGCATCTGGTAACTCTTAACACATTAGCGAATACCATAGATAATAATTTTCTCCCGTTACACACGTATCATGCGCTACTCTTTTTATAATGTTCTTTCGTGTCATCATCTTTGGATTATTTTTAGTATTTCTGGTATTCTAATATTATGTCATGTAATTAATGACATCTCAATCGCAAATGAGTAGTGTGAAAATTTTAAATAAAATTAGCATAAACAATGTTAGATACGGATTTTAAGCTTTGTTTATGAGTAGTTATATAAAAATGTCAAGATGGCTTTTTATTCTTTTCATATTGAGTCCATATTTTTTAAAGAAAAGTTTACGGAAATGATAACTGCGCGCAATACATGTGTTGCGTTCACAAAATCATCCCAAACGTAATTAATTTTATGTAAATAGTAGTTCATATTGTGGGGGTATAATTGCTATAGTAAATGGTGTTTTATTGAATTCACAAGCAGTATATCTGTCATCTTACAGAACAGCTATGTTTCTTATTAAATTAGATAATAAGTACTTAGGAGGTAGCGATGAATATGAAGAACAATGGAGTACTGTAAATCACATTCTCGTTGCACAACCACTTTCTTCGGTCATTTAACTGAATCAGATAGTTAACATGTGATATAAATCAATAAGCTTCAGTGCCGTCGAACAACTTAAAATAACTTAAATTTTAATATTACTATGCTGTACCGCTGTACATAAGTAATTAGGATTAATTTTAAAACATATATGTACGATCGCGCCTGCAAGTTTCAGATAGTTTTGGTCTTAAAAAAAATACTTCCACTTCTTCACTCAGCCGTTAAAATTTGGCACCATACATTTCTTTGTATTACTTCGATAAATTAAAAAATTAAACATAATATACTCAATAAATAATTAATAAAAGAAAAATCACAAAACAAAGGTTTTCAGCACGTTTGAAAAATGTTAACTATTACTCATTGTATTGGATTCTCCAGATTGAAATACGCTTGAAGATATTCATTTACTGCACTACGAGTTTTAGCCCGGTTCGCCGATCAAAGGGAAAATGTTTAAATAGTTAATCTACACTAGGTATCGAATGAAACTTAATGTTTTATACATATTTTACTGTATAAAGACTATGCATTAAATACTATTCACTATTTATCTTCATTGATCTTTGTATTGATGAGAATCATTTTTGTATACAAGTTAAATAAATACTAAGAACCAATAAGTATATAATATGCCAAATTAAAATAATAAGATAGTACAACTCTGCTCGTACATTAAACTTTTCCATGCAATATGTAATAGTCTGGTTAATCCAATGTGTTTTAAATTTTAACAACGTTGTATAAAATGACTCTATATGTTCCCGAGGAATTACTTGTGTACGTCACTGAACTGCCACTCCTTATTTCCTCGCTATGTGACTTGCGATGTACTATCAGTGGCGATCTTCGCGCTCTCGCGGAACTCCCATGATGCGATGTGATAAATCAATTACTCAAACCGCCAGTGACAATGTGAAGTCTATCGCAGACGGGATCGGAGTAATGTGCCATTGTGAGGATCGCAAAGATGCGGAGATTAATTTCCATCTGGCGCTGGTGCGGTCACACTCTTGCTCGCCAGCTACATTCGCCAGCTTCCGAGATGTGTCATTATAAGAGTAATGATTGGCAGTATGCTAATTTATTTCATGAAACAGGCTTTCATTTCAAATAGTGTTGCGTCAGGTCATGTATCAAAATATCAATATCAGTCAAAAATCACTAAATACATTAAGTTCAGTCCATTCAGTGAGGGATCATCTTTCATTTAATTACAGCCGGTCCTCAATTTTCGCACAATTCGCTATTTCACATACTTAAAAAAAAATTCGCTGCTATCGTCTTAGTTTGCATGAATATTGGAAGACTAGATTAAAAGAAAGTTCTAACACGGTGTTTCAAGCAAATAATGGCTAAATGAGATATTCTTTACATAATATTAAATTCACTGGATAATCGGCTGATGCAGATAAAGATGCTGCAACAGAATTTATTTCCTCGCTATTCAAAATCATTGTAGATTGCGAATATTTTCCTAGCCAAATATTCAATATAAACGAGATGGGCCTATTTTGGAAAAATGCCTAATCGTACATTCTTATCGAACTATGGACTAAACAGTGATAGCTACGTTTAGACGATATTATACGAGGACAATATTTAATCAAGCCATCAAGGCAACTGGCAGGACCTACATTAAGAGATTTTTGGAAGAACCATAATATTATATATGGAACGAGCAATAATAAAAGCAACAATAAAGGGTTTCTGGAAACAGTTATGCCCACAATTTTTGAGCGATTTTATAAATTCTGGAAAAACTCCGGAAACTATCACAGATGAAAAAGTTAGCTTACTGAATGAATTAAACTTAGACATCAACAACAAAGATGTTAACGGGTTGATTGAATCTGACTTAGTACTTCTGTTAAATGAATGCTTAATTGAGTAATAAGAGTAGAATGAAATACACAATGAAAGTGAAGAAGAAACAGCTGATAAAATCGACAAGACTTTGACAATCAAAAAATAATATGATTGAAGCCTTCATGCGTCTTGTTATGTATCATCACATTAGTGATAAATACATATTTTAAAATACAATATTTGATTTTTTTTACATCCCTCGGCTTTCTAATATTCAATATTCCCACATATTTTCAGGAACCAATTATATACGAAACTCGAGGAACGCTTGTTTAATGTTTTCTTCTACGATATTAGACTAGCATAAGCTTTTCAATGTTTTGTCTGCATGCCCTGTGCAGAATTTTAAAGAAAATATGATTTCATTTCACTAAGAAGGGTATAATAAAAATGTATTCATTGCAACTGTAATTTTTTGGGCCAGTTTTGAAGGATGACATCACAAAAATAATAAAATTTGAAAGGCCCGAGTTTATAAGAGCTTTCTTTACTACACGCATATAAGTTGACAGTAAATAAATAGTTAATTAACTCGAAAGCTGCAGCTTTTTACGTCTCTCTTAACAGTTCGTTAGTGTTTTAATTAATTCTCAGATTACAATCCGATAGTGGTAAGTATTATTTATTACCGACTGATATTAATGGTTATTCTAATCAAAGAATTTATACGCTATCAACCACAATTACGAACATAAAGACGAAGCCTGGAGTTACGCAATGTCAATGGATGTTAATGATACAAAGCACGCAAAACAAATACGAGACGGCAGTAGTAATCGCCAAAACAATCCGATGAAACATGAAATGCTGCGATATTGAATCCGATTAATATCAACAGTCATAATTCATCTAATCATTTCAACTTTCTATTGGCTATAAATTTACTTTGTTTCCACTTGATGGATATCGAAAAGATACTCTTTTGTTGTTCTCTTATTCTTCACACATAACTATACACATTCTTCGGAGAAACAATAAAAGGCTGAAGTTGGCAAGCTTCGATACTAGCCAAACTAAATTATATTGACGCTGAGTTTCTTACAGTAATTTGTCATTAAATATTATTTGCACCAACCATTTTTTCATTCTCTATTACATTATGTTTGTTCAACATCGTAAAACGTTGTTTTTTATACATACCGATCCATAGTTTTCACCATTTTAAAAGTAAATATCTACAATTGCTACGCGTTGTCTAATCGTGTATCTTTACATAGTAATTAAACCTCGATGTCAAATATGGTGGCAAATTTCAGTTTGCTTTGAGACCTTCTTTATGTATTAAAGTGTTCATAAGGAATAAGATAAACTGCATCTTTAACCGTGTCGTCTCCAAAATATGAAGCTTCACAATGTAGATATCTATAGATATAGATATTTAAATATTTGTTGATTCCAGAATAATAGTGAATAGCAGTTGAAGATAAATAGTAGGTATTCTCAACAAAACTAGTAAAATAAATGTTTTATATTATATAATATTATTAATACAGCAATTTCTTGAATATTCATAAAATTGTAATAAAACCTTCAGTACAAAAGTATTTTTTTGTTAATTGCCATTGAATTTTAGAAATTTGAAAGGCTTTTATAGATTCATGATATGGCCGTAACAATCAACTTGTAATCCTTTAAAAGTAACCACGATAGAGTCCACGACTTAGAAATATTTTAACAGAAGATATAATAAAAATATAAATCAGATTATGAACCATGTTATTATAAGAATCTAAATAATAATATGTACGTCAATTTTCATCAAGTTATTGGATTGAAATCCGCGCAAGAGATGAAATTAAGCCCCATTCACGTTATGATTATTCAGTGAGGGTTAGTGCCTTTTGCCTAAACAGGGTCGATATTATTGCGATATTGTAAATGATCTTCATGATGTCATACGCTATTTCTAATCGCCACATTTGCAGCTGAACAACAAGCATAACGCCCAAAAAGAAAGTGACTATTATTTTGCGCTATAATATTCGCCATCGATTCATTTCGGATCATTTTGATTGATCACAGGAGAAAAGGCTGTGATTAATGGATTTTCTTCTTGTTTTATTGTAATGTCGCAATAAATTATCGTTTACAATGCCTTGCGTTCGGCGTATCCTTGTTTTTTTTTTGTAAATGCGTTGGTAGCTAATATATTAGACTTAAATACACAAGTTTACGATGGGACATAATATATAATATTATGAATATTAGGAGCTTTAATAATACTCATAAAATATAAACTATTTTGAAAGTATATGTAAAGCAGACTGAAAAATATGTAAATATTTTATTGGCGATGTCACTATAATAATTTACGATAATACTTTCTACTATTTCCCAAAAAACAAAATCAATTTAATGAACTGTACCATTCTTTATGTTTTGTGGATTTTTACTATCGTGTTTATCACAAAATTAGACATTATCTTACATGATATTTGAAGATTATTAGTGACGTTTAATTTTAAACGTTAAAGATTATTAAGGCTCAATTTATTCCAACGTGTACTAAAAATGTCTTGTAATGTTAAAAATTATTTTCAAGTAAAATATTTTTTTCTGTTTAACTAATGTTTTTTTTCGTGAAATAATGGTTATGAGTAGCATGACAAGTTTTAAAAGAATTTTCTTTAATATGTTAGGCATTTAACTGGAGATAATTAAAACGAGCAGAATGTAACCCGCCATCACGTTCAGAAGACGTTAATATTGAATCTTTCAATTACATACTACCGTAATATTTATACGACAAACCTATTTTCTTTGATTTCAGGGTACACATCCAGATTCTCTATACCGCGTGGCGCAGTTCGGAGGGGTACTCGGTGGAGATGGAGTCAAAGGAGTGTGGAGTCGACGAGGAGTGAGAGTGAAGAACTCATGTCGCCTGATTCGCTGGCCTCTAGCCTTGGGTGCACTCTGCATCGCCCTCGCACTCCTGGTGTATTTCCTTATGCCAAGTAAGTCGAGTATATTATCTATTTGATGGTAGAAATATATTGTTTTATTTTGTATATATTTTTTACTTAAATACTATTTTATTATTGAGTATACTAAAATAATTCATGGCCGGTCAGTATAAGCAGCTCTAATCTTGTTAAATTACAGAAACGTAAAAAACACGTTTTTAATCCGTCAAGCTTAAAAATCTTACTATATATAATAACAATTTATAATAACCTATTTACAATAACCTCTATAACAAATGTTCACAAACTGTGAGGAACAAATGGATTGCCATTGCAATGCATCTAGTATTTTATAATGCGATATAGCAAAGAATTATTTGGGCAAATAATTTGTGGGTTATGAATGGTTTCTCAAATTTTCTCGCTCAAAAATCTTCATAAAAGACGAAATCCAAATTTGTATGGAATTTCAAATAGCTTTAATATGATCGTTTAAAATCATAATTGAAAAGCTGTCTTTTTTTAATATTTACTATATGCATGCAATTAAGGCGTAATTCAATCACGTTTCACCCACAGTTCTTTATTAAATATAGCTTGGATAATGGCTTATTGGCTTGACATCGAGTTGTAGAGTATAAAAAAAATACGAAGAGTATTTCTATTATAAATTAAGAAGCCACTCAAATATCATTCAAAAAGCTTCTTTTCACGACAAGATCATTGAACGTATCATATAAACTTTCACGTTCATTTCTGAAGTTTTCTCTCACGATTCGTCTTCTGTGTCTAATCAAAAAAATCTTACATTGTCCAAGATGGTGTCAAAGTTTAACCTTTACAGATGAAACTACTACGTGTGCTTTGATATAATCAATAATATTGTGTATTTGCCTATGAGATATTTCAAACATATGTCTATTTATTAAGAACTGTTTGAGAAACATGCATGTGTGATATTAAAGACAGACTTACATTTATAATATATTTCAAACAGCGCTAATAAAGATCACAGATGAAATCTAAAAATATGCTTCTTACATCTTGATACGTAATTGTAATTCTTCCATTATTCTAATGTTTTATTATTTATTTAAAATATTTATTAAGCGTTATAGCAATATCGTTATGCCGAAAATATCAATAAATGGCTAACTTGACAACGTAACTTTGAATTATCAGATCTTAATTAATGTTTTGAAAGCTTATATTTATACTACTTCAACAAGTATGGTACGTGTATAATATTGTTGTATACGGATACGTTACAAGACTGATGTCGCTTTTTCAAACGTATTATATTTTTGGGTTTTATGGTTAAAAGAACAATTGGCTTTTAGATAAAAGTATATGAATACCTCCCAAAAAATGCGTTAAGTTAAATTAGAACTGCTAAATTGATTTATAGGGCTTGTTTTCACATTTTTATGCGGGAAAAAGATTTAAATAGATGGTTAATGAAGGGCGTTAATATACCGAGGATTTGTCAAGAGAGTAATCTTCATATAAACGTAGATATTGTATCTTATATTTTACCCGAAAGAAATAAGTATCAACAACCCTAAAGTTCCTACGCTATTTTTACCAAATTTCAAATGACACGTGGCTCACTTGATCTTGAATTGCTTGAATTTTTAAAAGTAACTTCACTTTTACTAAGTATGGTTCCGTTAACAACGTAATATTCAAGTCCAATATGTATACCAACTTATTGTGATTGGCAATGAATCGGTAATCGAAATATATTAGAAACTAATACTGATGTATAATATATGTGCGGAATGCATTCAATATGGATAAGCGACACTCTTCTTGTCTCATCTCCTCTCATGAATCAAACGACAGAATCGTTTATTATTCAGCCAGTTAGTGTTTTTATTTGTAGTCGAGTATTTTCTTTAGTTTATGTAACAGTTCCATGTTCAATCCATACTATGTAGATATTATGTTTTATCAGTATAGAATTTATGATGCACTTAAATGAACGGTTTTAATACAGGTTGCCTCACCTGAACACACAGCAGCGCCACATGTCATTATCTTTGAATATGTTTATGCGAGGCAAAGTATTATACTTGCTTAATAACTAAGAGTGCTAATAACTTACTATTATATAAACTTACTGTAAATATATAGGTATTTTGTTTTGTATACAGTAGGAAAATCTTTCTCGAATAGTTCCTACATATAACGATGCCGATAAAAGGTAAAACTTGTTGATAGTGGTTGTGCTGAGAGGGAAAGATCAATATGTTTATGTTAATACGTAGGAATCAATATTAAATAATGAAAATTAAAGTTACAATCTGAAAGAATTATGTCCTAAGCGCGGAGTTCGAATGTAATATTTTTTAGGTAACTTATACAGCAACAAGCAAAAATGTATTATATAAAAAAGATCGCTGTTAAAATATTTGATATTGTTACCATGCTTGATCCGAAAGTGAAGCATATATTTTTTACATAAGACTAGATTATCAGCCGAATTCTCAGCCCATTTAGACATCCTGTCCTGCACCTTCGAATTAAAAAAAAGTTTGCAACTGTGAGATTCAAACCCTCTACCCACGGTACCGAAGCATGCGCACTTATCATAATTATATATACATACATAATACGATATAAAAGAACAAAACTTTTTTTTACTGTTCTAGCTGATATGTGAGGTTATTATGTAAATAAGTTAGTGTTTTAAAAACATATTACGATATCTCGATCAATGTTTTTTGCAAAATTTCGATGTCTATTGTCTTTGTTTTCTTGTCGAAGAGTGATCTCATATTTTTGTAAAATCATCATTTTTGACACCCCCAACCTAAAACAGTGCCGCATCTGCTGAATGTGAAATATCTCTTCCTAATGTAAAATGTTAAACGTGAAATGTATGCACGAGGAAGAGTTTGATTGACAGTGCTATTCATACAAATGGGAGAGCCCATCTTTAGAGACAATAGTAAAGAGTTAAGAGCATCAGCGAAACTTTGCCTAGTCATCTTAGAGATTAAGAAAATGCCGCCTTTACTATGGGAATTGACAACATTTCTTTTTAAATTTGTACGAACAAAGAAGTCTTAAAAAGCTTTTACTTTTGTTTAGCTTTGGTTCGCAAAATGTTTTGATATTCAACAAAGCAAAAATTTTATATTATATAATTACATTAAAGAAATCACTTTTGAACTTTATCAAATTACTATAGCGATGAGAATGAATAGGTTAGGTTAGAATTTATTACGAAACAAACAATAGTTTTACACAAAATGCAATAAACCAGCTTGCATATAGTATTTACATCTTTCTTTCTGTGTAATATGTAATTATTTCAATACATCCATAATATGAATGGCGTTGGGTTGGTGGCTAGTTGTGCTCAAAGACGGATCGCAAGATGTGCAGCTTAAATTTCCACCCGGGAACTGTATTAAATTTAGTATATCGTTTAGAAGTTCATCATTTCGGATTATATATCAAAATAGATTTATTTTGTTGTCTCTAAAAGACACGACTAGTAAATTTAGTCATTACTCAATCTAACCGAACTATACAACATTTAAGTTTATTGATTTCTCGAATATTTGCCTTCTATAATATTATATTTGTATAATAATTGATTGGCCACTAGTCTCCGAAGAAAATATGTATGTGTTGTTATTGACACAAATGCCAAAATGAAAAATAAAGGAATCTGAAAAAAAGGCATTGGTATCGAAAAATATCCACATACTCCACATTCGTGGGGGATATTCTATACTATTAGATAGTAGACTAGGTTTACCACCCGACGTTGCCTGAGATAGACTCAAACTTAGTTTTTTTTTTTTTTATTAATTCTGTTATTACAAATTCATTTCAATACTTTTCCTGATACAATAGTTTTAGTCTATTGTTGATCATCGGTGACACTGTTAAATGTTGAAAGTAAAACAGTTAATTTAGAAATGGCATGTGTAAATATTCCATCATTGCTGTTCACTGTTTTAGTGTACTTCTTATGACAGATACACACGTGTATTTACTATTTTATGATATAGATGTATAATATATTGTAAAATATGACTCAAATTAGCTTAACTGAAATAATAAGCTATATTCCCGCTTGTATATAAGAGATTTAGAAACGCTCTTAAGCCATTGATTCACAATACCTGTCAATGTGATTATTTTATATTTATTATTAATAAGACAATATGTTTTGTAGGGCGTGGCCAGTATGGTATGCGCCGCGAGCGTCTAGCTGGAAAGGGCGTAATATTTGCGAAATCACAATTCAGTTGATGCCTTTGTATTGATACGTTGCCGAAACAATCACCTATGCACTTAGATACGTACACTGACTTTCCTATGCTCAGTCTCAAATTAAATTGTTATGTAATTTACCGAGAACTTTAAGCTGTGCAATCAAAAGTTAATTCAAAGGAAACGCGGTCTCCAAATAAACCTGTCATACTCAATCGGGTAGAAGTTTTTATTTTAAACATATGTCAAATATTGTTTTATAGATAAAACTTATTAGAAAAATCGAGTTCTGCACGATGGTATTTATTATAAATTACACATTTAAGAAAAACTGATACGGCGTTAACAAATGAAGTTTTTAAAATTATTTTGTAGAATAAATCTGACTTTAATGGTAGTTTTGGTAATTTTATAACATCAATAATATAACGTAAATAATCAACAATCCTTAATATTTTTACACCAAGTAAATACTAGCTAAATTAACTAACTTTGTCTGTCAAATCCATCAAATTCAAATTACAACAAACTCCATTCAAATAAGTATATAAAAAGGCTAAATTTACAATCTTTCATTTGTCGCTTCGTTGGCTGATTTGTAGGTGCACGCGCTTCTATACGAGAGGTCGCGGGCTAAAATCGCGTAGCTTCATAAGGATTTTAATTTCAAAGATATTGTACTTTGTGCTGAATGACTTTGTCGATTGGTTTCATAATGTGGACATCCATATGTTCCACATTTGAAACGAATACAGTTAACAATAATGCAGGCACGAAGGAAATATTTACAGTTGATACAAATATGTAATATGTGTTGAATTTAGTGTACAATTTTTTTTATATACGGATTTTCGCAAATGTGAAGACGTCTTGACAAATTATTTTTCACGAGAATTATTTGTCAGACAAATAGTCAACCCAATGGGGCATCAAGTTTTGCATTTTTCGGATTTCCGATAGATGGGGAATCGAATCCGCATCCCCCGAATTGATAGCCACGTACGCTACCAACTACGGTACCGGGGAGACATATAATATATCTTGATTGGGGCCGCAAACATTCGCAGAGATATAATATAATGCAATGTTTTCCAAATTTGTTCATGCTACCGTCCCCTAAATCAGATAACAATAATTCGCCTCACGAAAAAATAAATTATTATAGATGTCAAAAAAATTACTATTTCCAAATAAAATTTAATTTAGCGAAAAATGGCTTCCTACCACAGAAAACCTACGCATAGTCCACAGTTTGGGAAGCACCGCAATAATGCATTATTGACGAGTTTCGGCACATCATCGGGAGCAGTTTTAACAATATGAATATTGTAATAATATATGTATTAGAATTAACTTACAAAACATACCAGCTATTCCAAGATTAAGAAGATGTCACTTATAAAAATAATATATACAATATTTGTTGAGGAATAGTACTAATAGTCTTGCCATGATCGTGAATTGGGAACGTTTTAACTGATTGTGTGCAGAAATGTTTTTGTTTCGCATAATTGTGTTTACTTAATAAATAATAAATGTTTTATTCGTTGAATAATCGTTGTATAATTAATTTCTCACGTCTATAAATGAGTGCAAGAAACAAAAAAGAATTTGAAATTCGCGGAGGTGTCTTGTTTTCTTAACTCAAAGTAGTAATGGCCGCCTCGGACTTGAATGGCAATTTGTTTCGCGACTTCTCTCATTCAATTCGGGTGACCACCATTGACCTACTAATCTTTTTTAAAACTATTAAATAAAGAATATTTA
The DNA here is from genome assembly GCA_022683975.1 of Rhyacophila evoluta. NCBI lineage: Eukaryota > Metazoa > Arthropoda > Insecta > Trichoptera > Rhyacophilidae > Rhyacophila > Rhyacophila evoluta. The sequence goes on along the minus strand of JAGVSQ010002615.1, from coordinate 2,320 downwards.
AAAAAAGGTTTTCACACGTATTCTCCCCCAAATCATTGATTCTAGGTATTACAGGTATAAATTTTCTCAAATTAACACATCATTTTACAATAAATGTATGTGTAATTTAAAATATAATCATTTATTAAAAATGTACAAAAAAAAAATACGTTCAATTTAACTGAATTGGGTACTCTATCGGTTTTTGGCATATAAACATAATTAGCACAAATAAAGTCACTCTCTGAATGGACGAGATGTAGATCTCACGTGGAATGAGAATTCTGGTTAAATTTACCACAGTTGATCCTCGGATTTGCTGAAATTCCGCAGCAACTTGACGTTTGTTGATATTTTTGGTATTTCTGTAATAATTCATAAAAAAAACACACTTCGTAGCGTGTTTAAGCTGCCCAGCAAAATTTACATTACACATCATGTAAAATTGATCTCATCTGTTCTCGGTGGATATTTGACTAATATTACTCGTAACAATGCAGACATTTTAACTGATTGTGATATTAATCGTGCTGAAAGATCAAGATAACTGACGGTCACTCTAACCAAATGCTTTCTGTGGCTCGGGGCATCATTTTTACGTAACATATAAGTACGCAAAAAAAACGAGTCATTCCATTGTAATTCGGGAGCTGTATGTACGTCAAATAATAAATGATTACACCACGAAGACATTACATGACGTACCGCTACAAAGAAAGCGCCATTATACGGTAAATGTCATATTAATTTTATAATCATCATTCTATTCACGTGTTGCAAAATCACTCAGATAACAGATTCTTTTCAATTTTAGAAGTCGAAGTTCTATTAGTACTACCTTTGAGGTCGTCATAGCGCTCTATAAAATATACTGCACTCTCAGTGCCATATTATTATTATTAGTTTACCAGCTTTAAATAATTTAGAATTTGTATTCATTTTAGTAATTTTTTTCTATTCATACTCGCATTAGAAAATTAAACATCAATATTCAGTTGGTAATCTTAAACTGATAACCTGAGCCATTTTGGGTCCCAAAAATTTTAATGTCACCTCGATTGATATAGAAACAGTCGCGTAATTGACATGGAGCAGTTGAAGCAGTTGCTCCAGGTGCACGAATCATGGGGGGCACAAAATGAGAAAAGATAACATAAAAGACACAACAATTACAATATTTCTACGGCAGAGCTAAAAATACATGAAATTATAATCTTATGACAGACGTGACATTGTTTCTCGATCGAAAACAAAGTTCAATATAAATAAGGGTGCGCAGCGATTTTACTTGCTTCAAGGCGCTGAATATGTAGCTACGCAAGTGTACAGATAACACGGGCTTAAAATCCTGCAGAAACAAAGGTGTTTTAACTCAGCGATGCTAGACTGTACTCTCAATGGATTGAGAAACATTTTGGTTTAATTTAAGGAAATACAAATAAACATAGTAAATAAATCATAGTTGTGTCGTATGGGCAACAACCAGCTTTTCTCATTTGTTTACAAATTGATATAGCTATATATAAGCCGATTTTAATCATATATGCAAAGTATTCAGTTGTAATAAAAATAATACTCTAAAAATAATCTCACAAAACTTTTGAATTAACAACAAATTCACCAATATGTTTTCTTAAAAATGGTGATAACGTTTACAATTTCAATTGGTATCTGATTTAAAAACGGACTCCTCCTTTCAATGAACATTTAAGAGACAATATTATGTTATAGTGATTCTGAGATTATCTTCTCGCAATATTATAAATTGGTATCATAGATTTTTTCGTATTCTTCTACATGCAAAATTATAGTAATGTTTTATAAATGCCATCGGCCATTCATTATCTGATTTAAACTTTCTTAATATATAAATATATATATAAAGACTTATCGAGAGAAAGTCAACGATATACTATCCTAATCAAATTTCTTTTGTACAATATCATCCATGCGAAAATAAATTAATCATACGACCTTATACGGTCGTCGTTCCCCCGCACATCCTTTAAAAAATAATACAGAAAGTGCGTTACGCTATATAATAGACATATATATACGTAGAACACGTCCATAGAAGCAACGTATTAGAGATATATCCAATTTATGAACATCCGTTTTCTCTCAAAGGAAAAATTATACGAGGCATTTCAAATTAATACTATTATATATTAAAAACTACAATAGTTACCTACATCAAAAAACTTTTTCATTCAATAAACTTTCCAAATTTAATCGGTTAAAAATATGTTTTTTTATTTTATACCATGTTCGCTCCCAACATGAATCACATGGATCTCCGCAATGTGAAAACGTCTTGACAGATTATTTTTCACGAGAATTG
>JAGVSQ010002614.1:0-24047 GCA_022683975.1 Rhyacophila evoluta | reverse complement strand
ATATCTTCACAATGTGTAGGTCCATATGCTCCACGTTGGGAGCGAACATGGTATATAAAAAAAAAAAAAGATATAAAATAATAAAATGTTTTAATATATTATCAAAGATACTGACTGCATCCTGATGATACAAAAATACAAATATAATGAATATGATCAGTGCTTATAGGTCAATCAACCTCCGCGGACATCCTATAATTAATTATAGTATTGCTTCAAAAAACTATGGGCATCAAGGAGAGGCCATTTTAAATAAACGAAATAACATTTCGTGGAAACCTTGTAAGGCCTCTGCAAGTTAATAATCTGTAATGATGCTGATAGAATGTTTTCATTACGTAACGTGATAGTGTATATAGTATAAATATACCGTAGAGGATTATAAAATACTATACTGATCGACTCATTGACGAAAAGAGTTGAGTGACAAAATTCAAATTAGTTGTCATAAAAAATGTTAATAATTATTTCGATAAATTTATGATTCGTAATATCGAATAAATATCGTACTAAAAGCGTTTGCTTTCATTAACAAAGCATGATAATGAAACATAATATAAGATATTAATTTTATAATTACATTCTTATTGTATCCTATTATTCAACTTGCACAATTATTTTTTTTTACCATAAAAATGAAAGTTTTGGTAGATTTTTATTATGATATCTATTGCAGATATTTACAGTATTGTGTTATTTCATGACAAGTACGAAATTTATTATATATTCATTTCAGGCAATGACATAAGATAGTCTTCAATTTTAAATAAACAGGATGTAATCTAAAACATATATGGAAATCTTATTTCAATATCTTAATGTATACGTAATAGTACGTTTCGTTATAGTGTAGTGCGTGTGGAGTGAGATTCAATTATTTAAATCAGCATCCATGCAGCCATATCCTGAAAATACTGGAAAACAAAACCCAAGTAGTTAACAACGATGTTAAATTCACCATATTATTGAAGGTATTTATTATTTACGTCTTTAATATAAAGTTCCATTAGCGTAGTATTGCAGGTTAATTTTTATCTATATAAAAGGAATAACTCCCGCTTGGTTAGTTTGCCAGCACTCGAAGAGAAAATATATGATGAAAATATTCATGGTAAGCACTTGCCTATCTAAATTCTAAACATCGACATTCGATATTGAAAGGCTCCACAGCATCGTTCGATGGGCGGGTAAGTGCAGTTTGTAAAGCGGGAATTTATTGCGAATATCTGTCAAAGTGCATTGCCAACAATGCAAGTTGGCAAGTCAGTCAGTCAGTGCAACTAGAGCGGCGCAATGCTGCGTTGAACACACTATGCAGTATGAAATATTGACGGCCCGTGTAGTCGCGGTCATAAAGGTGAAACCATAAACTATCGAGCGTGATTATTTCTTTCGACTATTTGAGCCGTACTTTTGGAACTGCGTTAACGGTCACGACATTAACCGAACAGCTTCAATGTAAGACAATAAAAACATTTCCAAACCGTAATTTTAACTAAAGCCTTCATGTGAAAGAATATTCACATTTATATGATGATATGTACAAAATATTAGTCCTTGCAACTATTAACAAAAATAGCATACACATGTATGTTAATGATGATCTTGAATAAATAATACACATCACAGAAAATACTATTAACTAAACTTTAAAAAAAAAAAATTTATAATCCGAAAGCTATACTTTACTTTTCACCACTCAGATTTTCAATTGTTTTTCGCCAAGTTTCACGAATACAAACGATATATAGATATGAAATCTGGAAAAATCCATTCATAAAAGTGGGGTGAGAAGCTGGTCTGTGTGATAATAACAAATATTTTGAATAATACATAATATGCCAAAATCAAATTTCCAGCAAACTAAATTTAAAAAAAAATATATATCAATATTATTATATTATATCGTAGCAAACGTGAATTGCGTTCGAATAGAGAATATAATTTATGAACGCGATATAGATGTATTTCAAATTAACTAATATTTTTATCCGATACACTACAGCAAAAACAGTACAATTGGATTAATAATGCCATATTTTAAAAGGCTGATATTTTGTGTCATCCGATTCGTTAAAAAAGTATGAAAAAATATCTCCCATAACAAAGTAAAACAATGTACGTACGAGTATTATACTCATCATATAGTTTAAAATTTGCACCTATGCGCGTCCATAGAACTGAATCAGGTAAGCAACACAGGAAGTAAATTAATACGACAAGCAAAGAGGAGATCGGGAGCTTTCGCGGTGGCAACACCAGAAGTAAGTAATCCCCTTACCGCTAGTGTAAAACTTTAACGGGATGTCACTGCAGCTGTTATAGTAGATATCACCGAAGCTTTCAAGTGATACGACAAACAAAATTTAAAATTAAAATAGTAAAACACTAGCCAGTTTCTGTGCCATTCCATATAAGAGTATAGTATCTTTTGCGGGATTCAATGGTCCGAAGAATATAATATATCGCATTATAATGGCGATCGTTGTAGTGGAGGCAGGGTATGGGATGTCGTCAAAGGACCTGGTTCTCGGGATTATTTCTGTATATTTGCCTCGTCGTAGTGCCCTGAGGAAAGTACTACTAGCTAGACAGACGACATACACGTACTTAAATGGCTTTACTACCAGATGTACGTAAATTATATTTCTCTTCGATTGTACAAATAAACATAATGTCTACTTATTTTTTTATTTATCTTATTTATCAGTGTACATTATAAACTATTTCCACAATCCTTGGTGTGTGAATCCTGTATGTAAATACGGTAAAAGTAAGTTGTATGGTCCACACTTCTAGCAAGTCCTAAATAGTGTTGAATCTGCCAATTAATATTACAAGTAAATTTAATTCATAGACCACACGTAATTAATTGCCTACTAAACTGGTTATTCAGTCATAATTATATTGGCTCTGTGGCTTTTTTAATAGACCATTAAAATATATTTAATGATGTACAAAATACTTACACGGTAACTCTGCATTCAAGATACATTTTTTGTATGCAATTTTTGTTTCGCTTGTACAAAATGTATGTATGTCCTTACCTGAAAAAAAAATATATTACTTAGTACATAAAATCAAAATTGTTACATATTTTAAAAGGTGGGTGTATAAATTACTTCGTTTTTTCTTACACGTGTTATCACAGGTACGTGCGTATGTGTATTATGCTATCAAAACCAGATTATCGCATTAAACAAAATAAGTTTAAATGATATATTATATGTATTAAATAAGTTTGAATAAAAATAATGAATTTTCTAAAAAGCAAATTTAATATAAAACTGTTTCGCCTGCAACAGGCAACCACTTATTTCAGAAATGCTTCGGGGCATTTCATATATTTTTATACATACCTACCTATTGCTAAGCGATTTCATGAAAGTTATGTACAATAATTATTAACTGAATATGGCTTCTAACGCTATTTATTTCTAAATTCACTAGACATCACCTATACAAAAGTAAATAAATAGTTTTTCAAATGACTTACAAAAAAAAATATTTTTATATGGTTAACCAGTCAAATAAATTTTATGATTTGAGCGATTGCCCTCTGAAGGGAAAGAGCTGCCAATAAGTTTCATTAAAATATAGCTGAATGAAATCGAATAGGTATTATGAGATAGATCGTATAGTAAATTGGCCCGTAATTCACAACGCATTGACCGAACAAAGAATATATTTTTCAAAAAATGGTATATCTAAATTCCCTGTCAGTGCTTCGAAATCATCATTTTAATTATAGATCATACTGGCTAGTCTATAATGAATTTTGTGCTTATGTAATTTTGATATACGAGTATGTTACGCTTTCAAATATTGGCTATTTTTGAAAGCACTTCAAGTTAACGTTGTTTCGAAATAATTTGTGCTTTTGTGCTTATGAAGGCTTACGAATTTGTAATCAATTTCGTTCTCTTTTTGCGTTATAGCAAATTCTAAGAACGCAAGCCTACTGCTTTATCCATGCTTAGCGATAAGTGCCTATGAGACACAAAAAATAAAATAATTAAAATAAACGCCATCATTTTTTTTAAATATCATCCGATAAAGCCGAGAGAAAGAAGATACGGTTGACATGGCTCCATTAAAAAAGCCACTGAATAAATAATGGAAACACTTAGGTATACAAATGCCGGGTACTCTGCGACGAGTAAACCTGGATGGAAAATATAGCTAAGGAGGTCCCGCGGGAGTATCTTAATATCACCGGCAGATTTGTCTGCGAATTTAAAGTAAACACACGACAACAACCGCCGGAGGAAAATAAGAAAATAAAGCGACGCACGACACGGCCGCGGGCGCTGAGGAAAATCCACCAAAAGGATATACGTCACGGAAAATGGTTATGTGTATTAAACAATTTACCTCGCTACGCCAAGAGAATGGCGTGTATCATATATTTTTCGAAAAATTATTTTCGCGCCGCAGTTTACGGCAACTGTTAGTTGATGTTTCCCAACTAAAATATCCATTATTAAAATAACGTAATATTTTAATCGGCAGTGAATAAAGAGTAAAAACTATTTAGAAGGAGTACAAACATACAATAAAAAAGGTGACTTCTGGAAAACAAAAAATATGAATTTATGTATCCGATACAAAATATCCAAAATACTTTCTAATCAAAAATAAGAGTAATGAACTCTACGTAATTTTAATCATCTTGAATTGTGAGTGAATTGGTTTGATTTTGTAAAGGAGATTGGGGATTTGACCCGGCTGCTTCTCACTTTACCAAAAGTCATGCATGTATTGTAACATTAGAACCGACGCAGAATAATAAGATATCCTATTCTCTCTCTCTCTCTCTATTTGTGGAAAACTGCACGTAATTCATAAGATATATTCAGTGGAATCAACGGGTGCTAGCATGACTTTAGAGGATGCTATAGTATTTTTCAATTTCAACACATTTGAATAAGAAAATATTTTTGTCCAATTTATAACTTCAAGAACAATATAAGGTAGCATAGGTCGCTTCTTGAGATTACTCCCTGTAAGTAGAGGGACTATTATAGCTGGATAATTATTTCAGTATGTGTGTACTAAAAATTGTCACAAAAAATAAAATATGTCGAAGCTAAATTTTATATAATATCGACACAAATTGGAAAATGAAAATTATATTATATTCAATTAATTTAACTATTAGTTAAGAAGCGTAAATTATGAATACTTTATGATTATTATTATATTCGCATTGATCCAGTGTGTAGTCAAAACCGTATCGAGTTATTTAAGCCAAATAACGGTTAAGTTGGTTGTATAAGCAACAAAGAAAAAACGTAAAAGAAAAACTACATGGCTAATGAAGACATACGTCTGCGTTCTGATATTCTCAACTTTAGTGCTCTATTGTTGCCTCCAATCCAACTTGAAGTATAAAATATTCATAAAAATGCACACAATGCCATTCGAATTGCATGCAACGTAAATTCATCTCACGACGGTACGGAGAGGCAAAAAGTGGTTGGCATGAATGTAAATGCTCATGGAAAAGAGACCGTTAAATCATTCGAGAGATGGCGGCGCAACTGGCGTAGCGATTACAATTTCCGCCGATAATAGACATGCAAGCCACGTTGCGCCAGCTCTACGACCCAGTATAGAGTTGCGAACCTTATGAATGGATCTACGACTACTGCTACGACATTTTTAGATGGACTATGGCAGAACGGCAATTATTTTTGACAATGATGGATACGCCATTTACCATACGTTTTTTTGCATCGTCATATGGCGAACGACATGATGGGACGCATACAACAGAAATATAAACAATTCAACGATTATATATTAGATAGTTTAAACCAATCTAGTTAGCTAACAAAGATTATTTATTCCGAATCAAGGAAAACAAAGTTTTCAAAAGCAAATTTTCTGATTTGATCTAATTAATTCTTTATAAATAAGTACGTGTAAAACACTTCCTGATAGCTATATTAATTTTCATAGTTTGATGATACAAACGGTTGTGATAATACAATAGAATGGTTATTGGTGTAATAATCTAAAAAAATTATCGGTTTTACATCCTAGCTAATGTGCCCACCATCCACCCGCCTCGTCCTTGGACCTGGTCTTAATCAGGCGTATTCTAGCGAGCTACTTTATTGGACGGGAATATCCCGGAAGAAAATATAAAATACCCTAGACTTGGTCCAAGTGTGCTGAAGTAAAAATAAATAGAATGATAAAAAAAAGCTAATTGAAAAAAAAATGGAGACTTATTTGGCCAAGCAACTGATGTAAAGAGATCATCACGCTCGCCGTATGCAGCCGAAAACTTTTTAAAAGCAATTAAATATACTAAAGCCGTTAAATATACTATATCTTGTAAACCATTAAATTATCATCAAGTATTTGATTGAGCAGTCTTTGCGGAATAACCACGAGTTAATTTTTTTTACACTGCCCATTACAAACATGGAGTTTATTGATTTCAACGTGTGAGATAATGATCACATCAGGAAGGAATTCTTATGTATATTCGCATTGTAGATACTTACTTTGACAGTTTTTCACTACAATTGCTCAAACCATTTTCCACCCAATCCTGCATCTATAAAAAAATGTAAAGCAGCAACTATGGCAATCCAGCCCACAACCTCCGGCTCCGAAGCACATACATTCACATCTAGCCTACCGGAGGGATAGATTTATATAGACAAATCTATCTAATTGCAGTATATTATTACTAATTTTCCAATCTTTTAAACTAATTAATGGGTGTTTTTGAAAAATACACAAAAACAATATTTATTCTACTGAGTGTAAAACTTAAACAATTGGCCTATTTAATCAATCGTGGCGATGATATTTTTATGTGTTAAATTTCATGAAACGTATACCCGTACAACGCGATTGTTAGACTCCCTATGTATAGAATATTGGCATTTTCAATAGGAGTATGGAACTGCGCGAGCTACCATTATACAAGTCTCCGTCATAAACAATAGTCGCACAGACAATGCAAGGCAAATGTTGACTTACACGAAAATACAATATGCGGCGAACCGATTGCAATATAACAAAAAGGCTGATTTGAGTACGTTTTCTGAACAGCATTAAACAAAATATCATACCAATCACATATCATCAAACATTAAATAATTATTTGCCGATAAAACGTAAATTTAATTAAAAATGAAATTACGGCCTCCACTTCATCATTATACGAGTACATTGAATAAAGTTTGTCTATGGAAATGCCTACTTAAAACCTATTAGAATATTTCATTAATATTTATTGACATGACTATTTATTCGGCGGTAAATTTTCGATTCAATTTCTTACATGCATCTCTAAAAATCGGTAAATTTTTCAAGTTTTGTATTATCCTAAATATACTCTTATACTTAGGATTATAGAAATTCACTATTTATAAAATCGTCATAATTTTACAGACGGTGCAATGTATTCATTAGAGGGCTGATCTTGCTTAATATATGCGAAACTAACAAAAATACTAATTATAATAATAGAATCTTATTATTATTATTACCCGCTTAATTATATTTTTTGAGAATATTTTTACAGCAATTTATTCAAACAATGAATGTAGAAAATATTTAGCTATCTATTAAGAAAGCAGGCTTAGCTTATCTTATCAGTTGTTTATAAAAACTGAAAAATAAACGTATTTACACCCTGAAAAATGTTTTAAAAAATCACGAAGGAAAAATCATAGCAAAAAGTTTTATCGTTTGTATTTTTTTCTTTGTTGGAACTTATGGCTCGAATTAAATTGCCAGTAACTTATGAAATTGTTCCGTGTTAGCGAATGCTGTAATGGTCGTAAGTCTTCATAATCTCACCGTAGAAAGGAATAAGGTTTTTAAAATGTACATTAAAATACACCTACAAGCGGAAACCTAAAAAACAACCGCTTTAATACCGAACGTACTATTTTTACATTTTTTTTAACTTGTGTAAAAATACAAGAAACTGTAAATTACATTATTCATAATAAAATGTGCACCTGCAATTTTAATAATGTTCCATATATTTCATGAATCGAATAATATTACTTTAAATATAGCGGCTTTCGATGCACATACAAAAGTATAATAAAAACATCATATGCCGAACAAATGATTAAGATAAAAATTAATGTTAAGAGAGTGATAAATGTATAGATAATACAGATCACGAAAGAAACTACTATTTATTATATATTTATTATATATTTATTATCACAAATGGACTAAGTATGGTTGTTGCAGCGTTTAAGTTAAGCAATTAAGTGCCATTATTATAGAAAAACCTTTAGTTTATCAGTAACAATTCACTTTTTAAACTTCGAAGGCAGAATTGATAAATTATATAATATTTTGTATGTATATACATCGATCAATTAAAATTATTACTACAAATAAGCTTCAGAGTCTTCAGAAGCCCAGAAACTTAGTATACAAAACGCTGTTTTAAAATATGTCAGAATTAAATAACTCTGCACGAGACTTTAAGTTTATTTATATAAAAAGTTCCGAGAAAAACTTTCGCGTGCAACGGAAAAATACGCGCGCAGTCTTGATACACCTATTTGCTGGAAAACATAATGGATCATTAGTTTGCAACGAAATGCGCACACTTAACATTGCCAAGCGTATTGGCAAAAACACTTAATACGTTGCTAACATATTACCATCTAAGTACGTAAATTGTACACAATTTTGTATGCAGTCTTACATTAATTTAACAAGAAAGTAGAATATTTAAACGTTTAGTAAGTGAAATATTCTTTAACCGTCTTTGTCACATTAATACATGTGCATATTATATGATATTCAACTATAATATTTAATTTTTCTGAATATAATTAATAGACTAAAGATCTGTTAAGCTTAATGGTGTAGAAAGAGTAATAATAAAAGATGTTTTTAATCATGTCAACTCATGTAGTGAATATATCCAAAACGTGAAGACGTTTTTGACAGATTTTCTGGCTGTTTTCGTATATTTAATTAAATCCATAATAATAATAATACTTATTGGCGTTAAATTGTGAGACGTAAAGAACCATCCAATACTTGTTTATTTTGTTTATTTTATTCAGTAGAGAAAAACATTTTCGTTTTTTTTTACTTTGATGTATTTAATATAGCACTGAAAATTGTCTATAGTATTAAATATAGAGTAAAAAAATATCGTGTGTCGTGGGGATTGCGAACAAAGAATTTATTTTATAATATATAAATTATAAGGACCGGTATGTTCTGTAAAAATAAAATTAGTAAATACAATACTTTAATGATTTTTATTCAACATTTAATTAGTGCAGTTTTAAACTCAAATTCAATATGTTTTTCACATTAAGTTTATTTCGTCAAAGTTCATTTAATTGAACATTAAATACTGGTTGTGTTTATTGGCAAAATTACTTGTATTATGAAATAAAAATCGTGCATATTAGCAGGCAACCACGTAGAGCTGCCTGGGTCGGAAGGGCTCGGTTATCAGGTGTCAGGTGGTCCGCGATGACACACCAACTAGACACCACAAGAGCCTCCCACCCCGCCAAGTGTGGTCGAAAGCTCGCGTCCGCTCAGGTGAGATCAGCTCGGATAAGCCAGGCTCAGGGTGACGATACTCGCACGCAAATTAGAGGGCTTGCTTGCACCCGCAGACGTGTTCAGTCGTGCACACCTGACACCGTTACTCCGATCCCGTGCATCGCTGCAGTGTCAACCGCCAAAGCTTAATCTTAAATAAGTAGGTAACTTAGCTTGCATCGTATTTTCTAAGAACCTCATGACGTATTTTATAATGATTGAATAATACATTCTATGAAGTAATGAAAATATAACTAATTTTTAAATAAATATTTTAAATATATTTTGTAAGTTCGCTGTGAGTCAATAATTTTATAAAAATAATTAGAGTTACGATAATAGATCATATTTTAGGATAAAAAATCTAATTGTCTAGCTAACACACGTGAATAAAAATTAATTCTTCCCATTTCATTTTTCAAATAATTAGCCACCCAGTCTTACCTTTCAACAATATTTTAAATTTACGTGACTTCCGGTATTAAAAAAACCCGTTTATTTACAAAGCCACTAAGACGTCGCACATAAACTTATATAACGCTATGTGCAAGTAACACAAAAAAATGATTTTCGCAAACCATACGTGTACATTTACTGTGAAGTAGAATTTTTAAATCTTTACAGAATGCGCACGTAATAAAAAAGGAAGTATTAATAGTAGTAAAAGTAGTAAAACGAACTATAATATATTTTTATTTCTCAGATTTTTTTTACAATATTATAATTTAATAGTCAAATGAACACTTTAAACTAACGATGGTAAAAAACAATAAAATTGGAGTATGAAACGTTACATTAAAAAAAATTATATGAAATAAATTTTAATTAATTTTATATCAGGTAATATAATTGAAATTAAAAATCAATATCTCCCTATCATAGACGTTCGTTTCGCCAATATTTTTTCACGATTCAAATGTATGCCATGACCAGGTAACCATAACGGGTCGATTAGCGGCTTGACACATGCCACATGGCATCACAGCTTCTAGTCGAGTGCATCAGTTGCACTCATTAGTTGTCACGCGACGTCACCATGAACAAACGACGGCACGACGATGCGATTCTGTCACTTCGAAAACCGTCGGCGACATATTGTCGTCGCCGAATACACACTAACTGCCTGTGAACCAAGACCACACATTATCGATTACGTATATGATACATCAATAGTTGGTTTAATGAAAAATATTATTATGTATGTTTTAATATCACAGCAATTCCATACCAAAGGTTTGCGAAAGATAAATGAAAAAAATGAGAGACGCACGATAGTACATTATTTCATATTATTAGCTAAAACATGGAATTTTGTATTTCTTTGATAAATTTCATTGTATATCTAACTTCTTTCATAACCACGCATAGCGCACAATATGATTATTAAAAAGTTCCTAATCTTTTTCCTCTATATCCACCCTACCCACACAATCTTTGCCAGATAAATGATGTTTATTAAAAATATTAAAAAGAAATTTCAAATAGCAGCAATAACGTAAAATAAAAATATGAATGTATTTCAAGGGACAAAATTTAGCGAAAGGGCACGCAAGTAAAAAATGGTTAAGAACCGCTGGTGTGCATGGGTGTTATTCAGACTTTTGGATTAAAAATCTATTTACATTACGTGATTATATTGAATTTAAATAGTACAGGAATAGTAAATAGTACATAATTTGTAATAATAAATGAATACAATAAAATGAAATTGCTGAATATTTAAATAATTTTAGATTTAAGCAGATAGTTTACAGGCGACGTAAGAAAAAAACTGATTTAAATATTGCATAATTTTGGGTAATATTGTCACCCCTCATCGAATATTTACATAATTGATAAAAATACTAAATATTGTAATATTAGTAATTAATTTTCAATACACTGAAAATATACAATATTGATTAAGAAACACAAAACTTAAATCAATTATCGAATAAAACTGTTTCTGTGTTCAGTCAGAATAAGTTAGATATTTGAAATAGAAAAAAAAAATATTATTCGAAAATGTTTCTACTAAATCTACGTGTTATGTATAAATGTGGTTTAATCGACGTCATTCGCATTTATGAGAGTTTCATATGATTGCAGTTTATATTTCAGTGAATAAAAGTATTAGATTACTATACCACACATTCAATTTTTGATGGAGCCTCGATTCTTTTGAATAAACATTAGAGATTTCTTCGAAAACCCACAACACTGAACACTATACAAATATGAACGTCAAGTGCTTCACATAACATTTCAAAATACGAATGAAGCATAGACAGCTTTTACTGGCTGTCTGTTTCTTGGAGTTTTCTAGTTTTTCACCACAAGGAAGATTATATATTTTTATTTGTCTAAACCAGGGCTGTCCAACTCGCAGCACGTGGCATCTTTATATACGGCCCGTGGTCATAATCTCCTTCACGTCATACATAGAATTACAATATAATAGAATAGCGATACAATGACTTTCTAAACAAAGACATTGAATAATTCAAAATCAATCACTAACAAAAAAATAGGTGCTTATTTCGTTGTAAATCCAGACTAGATAGACATATCGAAAAAACATGAAATTATTCTTATTTGCACACGACCCTTGGAAAATTTTGAGACGTCAATGCGGCCCGTGGGGCAATTTGGATTCACCAGGCCCGGTCTAAACAATCCTAGAATAGTTCCATCTACCGAAACATTACTTTTTAAAGGCAAACAAACACGTTTAAGCATTTTTTTTTCTTTCTACAGAAACAAATACTATTTATAAAATTACTCGTTTTAATTTTAACTCGCTTACAAATTGCAAAATTATTTTACTACTAATTTTTCATAATTACATAAATGCAAAAAGAAATATATGAAAATCATTTGCAAAAACTTCCCGATATTTACGAAAAAAACTACACAATAGAGTTTGACTTTCAAAATTGTTCGATACTCATACAACGATGAGTTTTTTTCGATCGTAATGGAGTGGGTCAAATTTTTACTAGAATATACTATAATACATAATGCCAATATGAATTTTAAATATTAAAAGGGAAAAAAACAATAGGACACGAAAAGGTGTCAAAGTTTTTCTACTAAAAACATCCAGAAAGCATTAGGAATATTCCCAATATTATTATTAGCAATATCTATAAAATAAATCATTTCATCCAACAGTTCACCAATATATATAGTGAGGGATCTTGACTAATTTATCAGTAAGATTTAAACTAAACAATCATGATTGTTAATATTGTATATTGTTTTTTGCTTCAGATTCAGGGCCGTGGCGTGCTATGAGGCAAAGATGTGGTCGCCTAAAGCGGCATCAACTAAGGGGCGGCAAAAGTAGCGAAATTAAAATGCTCCTAACGTACGAACCATGCGGGGGCGCCGTCATCGAAAATGCGAATTTGCGGAAATAGCTAGATAACTAGCGCGAGACCTAAAAAAAAGAAACCAGATGGACGTGATATCGAGGCACGAGATGGACGGCATTTCAAAGATTTGCGTCATACTGAGAAAATTTACCACATGGCCCTGGCCTCAGATTTTCTGACATTATGTTCAAAAACACCCAATGTGACGATTTGAAAATGGCATTGCAATGTCAACAGCAGAATAAATATATCCACACTATAGTTACATAGACAGGAGAATAATCAATTGTTAGAGGTTATTATCCGAATCGGGAATTTATTTAATTACTATTTTAAGCGGCGTAGTGTCTTATGTTTTTTAGTATTTTTATAAGCTTTTTCTAGTATTCAAAACGGAACACGTTATGGTTATATCGTTGTTTTATCAGGATTATCAAAATAAAATTACTTTTCTTTAATTAATTATTAATATATTTTTAAAAGATAATAATATGCTTTTGCAGGAGCTATTATATTATTCTGGAACCGTTAAATACACAAATGAATTTCATTTGCTTATTATCGCAATGATTTCGAGAATTATTATTCGTCTATTATTCGAACATTTATTTTTACATTAAGGTGTTTCCTTTCGAACTTCTTCTACATTTATTACTGTATACAGTAGTATAGCAATGGTAAGAATATATTATAATATTATGAAGTTTGGCAAATTCACGAAGTAGAAAAATTAAGTCTTTATAATACATGCAGGTAACATTGAATAAATTTTACAAGACAAAATTTTAGTTTATAAAATATAATTACATTCAAACGAAAGTACATTTTTGCGTTACATTTTCCTGACTGGGATACATGTCTCATAAAGCAGAGAGCAACGAACAAGTGCTGCGATGGGACCATGCTTGATACCATTCATGTAATTGCGAGTTCGATATTATTGTTCGGTAGAATGCATGCGTCAGTGCGATCCAGGCAATATTACAGGCGTAAATTAAGCAAATTGAATTATTTATTCTAGAAACTACATAGTAATTATTTGTTTTTAATCCATGCAGTGAGTACCAAAGGTTTTTAACGTGAATACGTCTTTTAGACCTTTAAGTTGAAATAGCATCACGGAATAGGTATAGATTTGGGCCACAATTTTTTCAACGACGCAATATTTCGACCAAACGTATGCATATAAATATCAATAAATAAAAAATGATATTGTGTTCACAATTATATACGTAAAATCTTCACCCCTTAAAGTATTCATGTAAAAACGAGCGGCCGTGGCGCAACACAGCCTACGTGGTTTTATTTAAATTACGCGATATTAAAATAATCAATATTTATGAGTATTAAGTGAACTCGTGCTACATATATTTCGCTTTCAAAATTACAAAAATACTGTTTTAACTGAAAATTTAAAAAATAGTAAATTTGTGTGTTTGTTTTCTTTCGCACAATTTTTAAAAAAGGCTTAACATTTTTTGGAGCAGCACCCCCACTAATTTAAGCTACGAGCCGCTACTGTTAAAATGTGTATTTTGAATGTAGAATAACGGATAAGTCTTCTATGTATAATCTGACCCCATTGAGTTTGTAGTACCAATAGAATAATGATTTACGCATCGTATGAGTAATATGAACGAAGGTGCGAGATGTGGCACAACAAAGTGATATACGTCCCAGCTTCAACATTAAAAGGAAATATCTATATACACTTGTAGATGAGACAACTTCCGTGTTTATATCACAGTATTATAAAACAAAACTATATCTAACGAAACAACTTTAATAAATGTTATACTGTGTAATATGCGCTCGAGATTAACTGCCTTATGCAAGAAAATAAGCTCGATGTTCCCAGCTGCATCTCAGTAATGGCTTTCTATAATTAGCATCCTTTGAGATAAGAAATAAATGCGGATAAACCAGCAAGAAACCTATCCAACTTATTTCTTCTATTCCTCGGGCAAAAAATATAAAAGCAGAGAGTAGATTCAAGAGTTCGTGTGCACATCCACGGGTATACTACTACTACTTATAACTTTGAAAAGTTTCTTTGCTTTCCTCATCCAATTAACTACGAAACATACAAAAAATTGGATTTAAACATTTCCAATACATTTTCGATTCAATAAAAAGGAATATGGGTTTAGTCGAAGCAAGGAATTGATCTTAACAGAATATTTTAGATACAATAGCGGGATAATTAGCCAGTATTACTAAAATGGTGTGTTATTTTGAAAGCACAATTCGCAAACGTCGTTTGAATTATAATTAAAGTGTCAATTAATCATTATTAAATAAAAATGTCAATTATTGTTGTAAAATGTATACTGAAAACAATGAAGAACGGGCTCTCAACAATCGACATTCAGTTTTAGAATATGATTACATTTAAGTACAGAAGAACCTCGATTATACGCATTATAATTGGGGCATAGAGTAGTACAAATAATCAAAAAATCGTACAATGGAAAATAACAACAAAATATAATCAAAATCGGATAATCGAGGCTCTACTGTATTAAGAAGTTGTATATGAAATTTACATGTTATTGTGTCGTTTTAATAAGAATTATTATAATCATTATAATAGGTAAATACATGTGGAATTACAAACTGAGTTTAAAATTCATACTAAGAAAAATTTATTGTTTCATATTTATTCATATTTTAAATACCTTGTTTATTCACAAATGTTGCGTAACTTTATTCGCCTAATTTAAAATATTCAACAAAAGGGAAAAAGTTTAGAATGATATTCTATTTAGATAAACGGAGTATGGCTTTTGCAAAATGTTCTTACAGCAAAATGATAGAAAATATTAACCAAATAGAAAATAAATTGAAATCGGCAATTTTATATCTATTCAATAAAATCATTAAAAAGAAACAATACAAAGATGTTATAAACGAATCGGAATCTCTAAAGATAACAAACCTGTTTAAAAATACACATTCACCCCCGGAGTGAAATTATTCGATCATTATTATCACAACGGAACATTTCGATATAGCTAAGAGCGATAAATTCAAATATTTAACAGGCGAAAGTGGAGTTTAATTGAAGATATTTTCCTTTCTTTATTATTCAAATCGTAATAATAAAAAATATACATAAAAGCCAGTCATTCAAATGGACCCCCTGCATAAAAAAACGCCTCAAAAAGGGGACAAAGCAAATAATAAAAAGCGCTTACATTCCCAGCACCCCACCTGGCATAATCAATTGACTAGTTACACAATCAAGGTTCTTTCAGTGATCTAAGAAAATACACTCACAAAATAAAGGTTCTTTTTCCTAAACAGATTCTCGCAATTATGAACTTATTTGCATTTAGTTGTATTAAATAAGATATAAACTGTATGATAATAGTGTTTATAATAATAGTAAATATAATATGGCGAGTTTGAATTCATGTAAAATATTTATATTTGTATTTATTATATTATATTTATAGATGGCTTTATTGGGTATTATATATCGCACGCACATACTAAATCGGGTATGATTATATCCACTCATAATATAATAAACTATGTGTGTATGGAAACCAGATTTAAAATTAGGCGATGTATTGATTTATTATTCTAAATCTATATCATAAGTTCCCAATCTTTTATGGCCTACCACCCTTTTTCAACAAAAAAAACTACTTATCGCCCTTCTCGTTTTTTTAGCTCCCGTAATGTAAAATATTATTAATTTATTCTCTAGAAACCAGCGCCCATCAAATGTCTGAACATCCCCCAAATGTTTCTCAACTCAGTATCGCCCCCATACAAAGCTTCAGCGCCCACTTTGGGAATATATATTCTACATAATGTAATAACTAATAGTGAATATCAAATTTTGTGATGTATATTTAAAATATATTGCACAACCTCAGCTCGAAAAAGTCGTACAATGCCTATCATCAAGCACTGCCTACATTTCTATCAAGTTTTAAAATGAATGAGTATGAATATTTTTAATCGAATTTTTTCTAGTGAAAAATGCGGATTAAAAACGTTAATAAATTGCTCAGTTTTTTAAGCTAAAGCTAAGTGGCCTTACAAAACATCTCAAATAAATATATTATAAGATTGGATAATCTGTCAGTGTATATTCTATCGGTGTAGGTAAGGGGATAGAGTAAAAGTATTACCGCTATTCACATCCAAATATAATTGAATATCGAATCGGACATATCCGGAACGCGCGGCGGACAAAGGAAAACGAAGCTACAGGTGTCACGGAAGGGGGAATGTTCAGGCAGGGGGTGTCGGGCGAAGGCTATTGTGCGTCCCGGCGACAATGTAGGCGGCGTCGGCGTCGCGGAGAGGAAGACCGGGTGGTAATGGCTGCGGAATCAGAGGGATATGTGGGCCATCGCATTCATGCATAGCCGAGGTGGGTAATTAGACCGTGCGACCGTCCACCGGGCTTTGACAGTGCGGTCTCGTCTATACTACGGGTGATTACTGTCCATGAAAGGCTCGAGAATAATACCCACAGACTTCACGAATATTATGTCACCATAAGTAACACATTATAAACCAACAACAAATTACTTTTTGACGATGCCAACTATGATTAAGTTCATAAATACGTTTCAACATTCTTTTCCTGTGAAAAAAAACTAGAAACTCTTTTTCGCAAAAATGTAACAAAAAAAGCATATAATTTTTAAAGCGTAAAAAAATATGATCAACATGGATTAGGTCATGTACGAATGATCAGAAGTTAGTTTTTACGAAATATGTTGCCTGAAGGGTTACCCGGGTCGCTAACAGTGATCTTACATATGGAAGTATACCAGTTTTAAATATTGTAATTCAGAATTTAAAATCAATTTCCATCAAGCACCATCAGTCGATAATAATAATTATGTAAGTAAAGTGATAGTAATAAGTATAGTAATAAATCAAATAATTATTTAACAACTCACGAACTATCGTCACTTTTTAATTGGAGGTTATTTTTAAATGGTGTTGAAATAAAGCTATACGTGGTTAACTTTAACCGCATTTTTCGACATGAAACTTTTTTCAGTTTCGTCTAAAACTATTCATACGTGCAACACAATTTTTTCAAAATCTATCACAATAATTCAAAATCTTCTACAAAGCTCATCATATACTCTCTAAGACTCTATCAAATTTTACCATAGTGATGTAGATATTTATTGTGAAGTATTTTTCTGGTGTCAGGAAAATTATTCAACGAATGGATCTAATAGCGATTTTATAAAATAGTGGCGTGGCGCAGTGATTCATCATCTCGCCTACCTGTAGCTTTTTATCAGGGTGCACTTCCGGTCGTCACGTGCCGAATCACGTGACCAGAGAACGATCGCGTCAAATGGTAGGCTCTTCCGGAAATGGAAGAGCGTGCGTGCAAGAATCAAGCGTCATTCACAAGCTACTACTATTTTATTATTATTAAATAACTCGAAAGAAATATTTAAAATATATAAAATTGCCATTAGTGATAATAGTTTACAGGTATTATTTCAATGGCGACGCTAATATATGCAGTAGGACATATGCTTTTACAAACACATTGTAGAATGATATTCGCGAGAGAAATCTGCAGAACAAAGTCGTAAATCAAACATTCATCCCGAGTATGTTACTATCAATATGTATTTAGTGACATAATTTATGGTACGTGTTAATTTCAATGTATCCTTTAAACTATAATAAATCTATTGGCCTAATTGTTAATTAAACTTATACACTGATAAATATTTTTCATTGCTTACAATTATTCTTAATTATAATTTACAATACGCGCAGTGCGTTCAGTTTGTAGCTCAATATCTCAAAAACATTTTGATAAGAACAAAAGTAAAATGATAAGACGAAAAATTTAAGATTTTTCAATAATAATTACATCCAAACGTACGCAGCTTAATCATAATTTGAAGGTTACTACAATATTCATGCATTATATTCAATCGCATGTAATATTTTATAAAATATATCATCTATAAAGAAAATATTAAGCACTAATATCATACAAAGCTTGGTGACGGAATCATCCATCTCTCGTCGGTTTATTATATATCTTAAAAGAAAAATGTGCAGTGGGGAATACGTGTGTGTGAATCCGTCAGTGAATAAGCTCCTGGAATTATATTAAAATGCCTCTGCCTCGCTAGTGGCTAATGACAGTCATTTGAAAAAGTCAAAAAGTGTCGGAGAAATGTATTCATCGAGAGGCCAGTATTTCGATGCAAGTCAAACGGCTAAGCTAAAAACGTCGAAAGTATATAGCTTACATCTCTATTGCACATATGTATGTGTAATAGCCACGTAGGCTACATCCATGCTGCATAAAAGCTACTGCATACATATGTATGTAGTCATTTATATTACGAGCTTTTCGTACGATCTTTATTCGTAGATTTTAAATCTTGTAATATATAATTATTAGCAAAACAAATAAGTCTTGTACGTTAAGTTGCATTATATTCATGTTGTTATCATTGTCAATCTAATTTGCATGTGAATAAAAGAAAACATATTAAACCATTTTCTGTTTTAAAATTCGTTTAAAAAAAATACCAAAGGGAAAAACTGTGCCTGCAAATGTAACATAACAGCATTTATGCTACTTAACATGGTAAACAAATAGATTCATATAACACGTCGGTTTTTACATTCCTCGGTCGTGAGCATGATTTTACTAGTCAAAAAAAATGAAACTCATATGTGTATATAATATACAATGCGTAATATTGCACATACAGAAGTCGATTCTGGGATGAAAAAACACAGTGTTGAATGATAATCGATGATTTTTAAACACACAATTAAAATAAAGAAAAAGTCAAAGAACGTACACGAGTATATGCTATTAGACCAAGATATTATTGTAGTAGCAAATAAACATGTCATATATTTTACTGTATCAAAAATTTATCGCAGAAACAAACATGAATTATGAACACAATATGTTCCACATTTACTGAGGATTTACAATGTTATGGATACTACAAATTATAAGAAGTAGAAATAACTTAGATTGAAATAGATACCCTAAGAGTAATGATTTATTCACTGAAATTGAGTTTATTCCAGAATTGTTTTATTGCTAACTTGATTTACTAATAATGCAGGTTGCCATCTTAGTGAAGATAGTCACTTAATAAATAAATCACACATTTAATATTCTAGCAGCAGCTAACTGTCCAACAAAAGCTCAGCTGGATGAAAATATTTCTACAAAATAAACGGTCGACTGTACAGCACGTTTCTAAATGTCATTAGGGGAATAAATATATTATAAGTAGACAAGTTACATGTGACGATGGGTAACCAAAATTGATAGTGGATATAAATTACAGGCAACGGGCCGTGTTGTTTATAGGCGCTAAAGCAAAACATAAAGGAAAAACAGTTTCCGAGAGGCGGCGGTTAGCGCGCCGCGCGGAACCAACTTTTATGACGTATGGTGACAGGAACTTTTAATAATAATGTCTTATCGCCGAGAGGGAGGCTGTATCCCCTGCCTTATTCCTGAGCCAACCCCTGGTGTTTGCCTCTGCATCCAGGGTAGGCAAAAGCTTTCAACAAAGAGCTTTGTCATTGT
Organism: Rhyacophila evoluta; assembly: GCA_022683975.1. Classification (NCBI taxonomy): domain Eukaryota; kingdom Metazoa; phylum Arthropoda; class Insecta; order Trichoptera; family Rhyacophilidae; genus Rhyacophila; species Rhyacophila evoluta. The sequence continues at coordinate 3,551 of JAGVSQ010002614.1, read as the reverse complement.
TTGAACAATAAAAATAAAAACAAACTCTCGTACCACCTGTATTAGCTATCCACACACGAGGACGTTTTTTCTTATATTTATTTTGACAACTTCCTCCGGCTTAGGTATATTTTGTAGTAACTACACACGCTCTCTTTTTCTTTATTATTATGTAAGGTATTTATTAAATATTTTATACAATCCGTAGTACGAAAAAGCAGATAAGTATAATTGCAGGAATATATAATAACTTTCATGCCAAATAAAAAAATGATGTATATGAAAATATTATACCATATTTAAATTTTTCGGTACATTAATTTATGACACATATAAAAAATAATACTCCATCGAATTTCATATTCATAGCCATTCATCAATGTCACTTTCCTTAACAATGTGAATAAAAATGAATTTATTACTATTAAATATTTATGTTATGTTTGTAATCAAAGCAATTATTTTAAGCTATTTTTAATGTTAAATAAAACACATAGTACGTATCTTAAATTATCTAAATGAATATTGTGTGTTATGTAATCACTTAAACATATTGTTCGACGAATTCCAAATAAAAAAGAAGTCCGATTAATTAATTTCATCTATATTGGTGATTGATTTTTGAGGAAATAATCACCAAAATGCAGTTAAAAATTATCAAAACCATGTCAAAAGTTGCAATATAATCCAATTAAGATGTCCAACTAAACCTCGAGTGCAATAAAGAAAACAAGCTTAAATCTAACACCTGTTTTACGAAGCGCCACACGGCCGACCAAGGTGCAAACCATATACACTTATACACAATGCATCATCTCAGAAAGTAGGCAGACTCTCTAGCCACAGGTGTGAGATGAGAATTCCTCGCAAAGACAAAGCTCCAAGCCTCCGCCAAATGCCTCCACTAAGACGACACCGCCGCCGTCATAATTAAGCTTTTTTTGCTCACCTCCTGCTTGCCAAGCCGACAAAAAAATGTCCGTGGAATAAAACTTTACTCGGTATTAAATGTAATATATATCTCAGGAATGGTATATGAAAATATCTACACCTATTAAAGTTGAAAGCAATTAATTTAAACAAAAACCTAAATTAATCACACTATGAGAGTGGTAATCAAATATATGTATATATTATAAATAGCTTATATCATTTAAATTATTACTTTACTGTGGTGAAAATGCTAATTAATTAAAAAAAACTGTAAAGCTTAAAAATTTTCAAAGTAATCATACTGGTAAATATAAAACTACCATTCTCAATGTATTAATCGGATATTATTTATTGAAACATATTATTATTAGATATTATTTATTGGTCGCATCGGATGCAGATCTTTTTGAAATTCAAAAATGTAGGGCAGATACCCAATAGTCAAGATTTTAACTAACGAACTTTTAACAATCCTCCTAAAATACAATTATTTTTTTACAATATGGAGATCTACATGCTTCATATTAGGAGCATTATACTATTGTCAAACAATGTTTTTAATTCCGGGAAATCTCTTACTCCATTTTCCGGTGGTACAAATCCTCACTAAACCATACAAAATAGAATAATAAATTTATGAGGTTATCCGCTCTATGTACTACTCGACCATCCATATACGAGTACACTCGGACCTCGTATAAAACTGTCATATGGTTCCAGAAAAACGTCGTGTAGTACAAATCGGTGTTATACGAGGGTTGAAATTCATACAAAATTATGGTATGTATTCAAAAAAAATATCTAAATTTAATTATATTCTTTTTTTCAATTAAATAAAAAAAAATTTACGTATTTATTTAAAATACTTAAATAATATAGGTCACTAGTCATGATTATCACTTACAACCGTATTTATTAAACTCTTTTTCAAAATGGGTTGTAGTTTTTCATTATCAGAAGGCTCTTGAAAATTTATGGATATAACCTTTCAAAACTACATAATAAGTAATTAATATTTAATATATGTTAGTGTGTTATATGTTAGCTCACTGCGCACATATAACGTAGCCTGAAGATGCTGAAAGGCGAAACCCGGGTCGAAACAGTGATCTCACATATGGAAGTTTACCAGTTTTAAATAATTTAGAATTTACATAATAAGTGATTGTCTGATTTTAGCATGTAAATATTAATGTATTTTATTCATTTTTGTCTTTTTTTCTTTAACATCACTTCTTCCCATTATCGGATCATTATCTATAAAATAATGCTCTGATTTATCAGCTAACTCCTTACTTTTAATCTGAAACACGTAGCTGACTTTCTGTGTCATTAGTCTTGCTCATACACCTCCCACAAGCTCATCTAATATTTCGACCAGTTCTTCTTCCTTAAAAGCACGGTCTTCCAATTTTTTTTCAATCCGATGAATATCCAGGTAATGGAATCCTCCTCCACCAATACCATGAGAAATATTAATTATTTTTTCGTTTGTATTCAACTTCTAATTGATGGTATAACATTTTCTCTAGTGACAACTTTAAGCCACAACTTTTCCAATAAGCATTTAAAGTGGATTTTTTTATTCATTTCACTATGAATCAAGTCGAATATGACAAATATATGTTTGCGATGGCATTATCTAGGTGTACAAAACAGACAAATTAATTAATTTTCAATTGATTATTTTTTCTAAAATCGTATTATGCAAGAATATGAAACAATTCTTCAACCGTTTTAGATCGAAACCATTTTGTATAAGTACTGTGTTATACAAAGTCTGGATGTATTGTAATATACTGTTATGTATAAAGAAAGATCTCTTAATATTTTTAAAATATAAATTCAATAAAAAATATATTTTGTGAGAAGATAAATGTGATCATATTATTTTATAAATAACATTATAAATATTTACTCAAAAATAGAGCACAATAAATATATGGTAATATAACGTCACGTATCCATCCGTAATAAAATACCCTCATATCAAAATAAAGTTACGTGATAAATATTTTTCAGCAGGCGAAAACAGTATACGAAAATATAAATATTTGGCAAGTTGAATGTACTAATACCACCACCACCTGGTATGCAAACAAGCAATGCAGGATAAATTTGCACAATCCCAGTATGTTGGCTACATTTGATGTGGGTTTAACAACATACACCGCGCACTCCACTTCATAATGGGAGAATTGCCCCCTTCAAATTATTACAAACATGCTCTATTGTTAATATGCCCAGCTTAACCTCACAGGCATGTATTATTTTAACAGTTCCATAGCACTGTATGAAGTTGAATTTTTCGCATCTGCCTAGGAAAAAGATGCATTGAAATGTATAATTACTAATGATGCATAGTTAGAATTTTTTTTTATAATGCAACTGAAATTTCTCGGAGAGCAAAAAATACGCACATCTTTAAAAAGTATTTATCTTTAATGCAGATAAAATATATTAATATTTTTTTGGTCATCTTTATATAACAAATACGAAATAATAATGAATATGTTTGTCGAACCGAACGTACAGTTATACAAAATAAGCCAAACAAAATTATTCCGTAACATAAATACAATTTTATTTTTTATATACCATGTTCGCTCCCAACGTGGAGCATATGGATCTACACATTG
>JAGVSQ010002613.1:11699-24057 GCA_022683975.1 Rhyacophila evoluta | reverse complement strand
CCCTATGGGCGTTGAGTTAGTCTAGGGGGGTGGCAGTGGGTTCAGAAGTATTTGAGGGGTGTTTAGGCAGTTAGGCATTCAGGTATTTCAAGTAGTTCTGGTGGGTGCTGGCTCATTGTAGAAGAAGTTAATAATTACATTACAAGAGCAAAATAAAGCGAGAAAAGGAGCGGAGAGTAATTTTGAGTATTTTTTTTTCAAAAGGGGGCGGTAAACCAAATAGATTGGGAACTTATGATATAGCACATATAGGTACTAAGCCAAATGGCAGAAGCATCAATAAAAGGTGTTTTTAAGCTATTGGATATGTTAGATGTGAACTTTGAGACATTACTTTTTCTCTTAATTTCAAAGAACTATGGGAATCAATAACCTCGATCTGTATGGAGTATGTATTTAAAGATGCTCCTCGTTGAAGAGTTCGAGAATGCCTGTAATGGTCCATAATTTACGCATTGACTTTTAAAAGGTTGTGAATCGGAATAATTTAGATATTTTAAAACAAAGTTTTCAATACTAATCACCAAATGATTTTCGCTAAATTAATAACTCACACTAAATCGTTATTTTATTTTTACGTCAGCTTTTATTTTATCAACCGAAAACATTTTGTCCAACACTGTTTCTATGTCGTACCAAATGATGTTCAATTATTGATGGACGTAATTCTGTTTTAGTGAAAATGTAGCATCGCTCATAAATGATAAATGGATGCAGTCGATTTGCATATTAATATTGCCGCCATCGGGTTGTTTGCAAATTGCACACTGTTATATAAAACCATTATAATGTCATTATGAGTTTGTGCTGTCAGATGGATTATTGGAAATCGATAACAAGATTTCGATTATGTCAGAGTAATCAATCAATGATATAAATACGACCAATTCGGAATAAGAGAGGCCATAGTAAAAGGTAAAAACAAAAACAGTTCGTTTCTTTAATATTGAGTCGATTTACTAGACGTCTTTTGACGAGTGTGCGAGTAAATCATTAATGCATTTTAATACAAGACCTAATGCAGCGGTCGTCAACCGGCGGTCCGCGAGAAAAAATGTTTAAAATTGTCATGTTTATTAAACTGTTTAATTGAATTTAGATTCGCTTTAGTGTCGTCAGCACAAGATCACTAACAATGTTTGCCGTGTTACTGCATATAATTTGCAATTAATCGAAGTGCTTATTTCAATTAAAAACTTTTATCTTAGAAATATTATCAAGTAAACATTGACTCCAAATAAAAATAAAATATAAAGCTTAAAAAAAAGTGTTTGCTTCAAAGGTGGTGCATATGGATCTCGGCAATGTGAAGACATGTCTTAAGACAGATTATTTTTCATGATAATTATTTTTCAGATGATTGTTCAACCCAATGCGCGCCTTGATCTGCATTTTTGGATCTCAAAAAAATCTGAAAGATGTGGAAATTGAACTTTCATTCCCCAGTAGCAAGGCACGTATGTTAACCAGTCACCTGCCAGGAAGACAATGATAATGCGATTAATTTTCCTATAACTTTATATAAAAATATATATGTGTGCTAATTGTATCGCATATCCAATTTCAAATAGCGAAGCAAAATAATTACATTTGAATGCATTTTTAGATACAGCACATACCTAACAGATTAAATGTGTGGTTCCTGCCCACAGATGTGGGAATCAAACGCACATTCTCCGGATTGGGAGGAACGCACGCTAACCTCTATGCCGCCGGGGAGATGAATACGATAATAATAAAGACTTACTCGTATATACTATTGTATAATTGTATAGTTTATGGATATACTTCAGAAATGTAGGGAATTAATGAAGATCAGGGAAAACTAAGTCTACATTTAATTAATTAATGGCTTTCCCCACGGTTCCATAGAATTGTATAGGTAACTACTGGTAGTGTATAAATGTTTTATGAAGTAAATCGTCTTAGTGAAGGGTAGAAGAGAATTAGTATCTTGAAGGGTGTATTAATTATTTTACCGAGCGACAGATTTCATTATTTACGATTTAATACGTGAGTCATTAAGTTCGCATTGAATTAACAACATTAACTACTTTAGACCCCCACACTTACGCATTTGCAATGTTCACAAAGTTTTCCTTTGAATGACGGGCTTTCGAAGCTTACGTATTGCCACAAAATGAACCATTAGATATTGATGGAATATTAGTTTCTTAGCCAATTAGACGTTCAATTAGAGAAATAGTTACCGGAATTATTTATTGGATTAAAGTCTACTGAATACAAACATTTATTATTACTGATAAAAATAAATCAGAATCAATACAGTGTTACAAGTCAATATGGAAAAATAAAATGTTTATCGATCATTTATATATATTATGGATATATTTATAGATCAAAGCTTCCCAAACTGTGGGGCGCTGCAAAATTATTGAAATTTTTTTTACTCGCTGAATGTAGTCCGTTGAATATTATTTGAAATATCTCGTTTTTTGGTTGCAGAATTCAACGGATTGAATGTTTTATAAAATTTCTCCTTTTTTTGCTTGATGAGTTGAACTAATTTTTTAAAATTAATAATAATTTAATTTTCGAGGGCTGTCGCATGAAAAAGTTTGAGATGCACTGGAATGTAACTGGAATATAAAAGTCTTATTATTAAAATTGTTGTCCCAAAGGAAAAATTCGCCAATCAATACAGTATAATTTATTAGACAAATTTAATATTCGGCTTTTAGTAGTTGGTGAATTTAGTTTTTTTAGTTCTTACTTGATACATTTACTGTTCATTGAAAATCAATGCTTATCATAGTGGTATTATTGTATTAATAAAATATTTAAAACTTACGTGTCACGGAAACGATATATGTAAATAGCTGTTATTAGACATTTTCGAATTTCGAATACTATCTAAAATCGAAAAAATTTTTTTAGTATATTTTTATTCGCTATGAAAATGTATTCCTTGTTTTTTCATCGTTATTCTCATAGAATTAAACATATTGTTAGCAGGTGATTTCTGTATAAATGTTTGTTAAAATAATTTCTTTGTCTTAAAGGTAATTTAATATTGTGTCAACGACTGATTAGGTAAACTATACCAAAACCTAAATAGTTACCGTAGTTATCAGTATGTTTAATTGGTTTTATAAAGTCAAGCATGTGGCATAAAAGGAAACTACGGTAAATTTAAAAATAGAACCAGGTAGTACGTTTTGCGTGTTGTTATCTCAACTGTAGGTAGTCTTTCCTTCGAAAATTAAGCTTACGTTATTCCAGAGGCGTAGAAGCAAAACCTAAAGCTCTATTTCGATATTATAATTTAGAGTATCTATAAAAAATATATCATTCAATTAACACTAAATAGTAATGAATGAGTGTTTTTAAAGAAAAATTCAAAATAGTTTAGTATATCCAAATGATAGTGATGTTTTTGACCATAGTTATTTGCTTCAAAGATAACTTAGAATTTTCGCTGGTAAAACAATAATTCTCTACTTTAAATGAGGTGATAATCCCCAGAATAAAGATTAGTACGTTTGTTGATGGTAGATTTTCGAAAATGACTGTCATAAGATCTCGTTGTTTTATCGGAATTCACAATTAATTACGTGAAAAAAAAATGTATTTATTAAATTGATTTTAATATGAGCAAAATACAGTTTAATTTCAATGAAATAAATTAGAAATTTTATGCATAAGCCGACAGCTTTGCAGCATTAGTTTTTTGAATTAAAAATAATGTATTCAACAGAGTTTGTTATAGAAACGGTATGACGCGTTATCTGGATGTCATGTTACAATATTATTGCAGAAATATTGAAACCGGCAAAGACACGTGCTGTAGATGCATTAAGAGGACCTCAATCATGCTTGACTTTCCTTCCAACCATCGGGATTTCGGTGTCCTGCAAAACTTTTGAATACTATCCACAGGATGCTAGCTAGCATACATAGCCTGGGAGTATGCAAATCAATTATTAGCGAGTGATAGAAAAGCCTAGAAGCACCATGTAACATGTAAATAATCCACATACAAAGCAGATATTGCAAAAAATTGTTGTTTTACAATTCAAGTTGATTTTGAAATACTCGGTATTAATATAATATGCACAAAGAAATGTCCATCACGCTTACTTCCATCCAATGGTCACTGTTCACCACTGGATTTTACCAACAGCAAACATTATACTACTTACACTGGACTACGCGTGTGAAGGGAAAGCTTTTGTTATCGTGATAAAAGAAAATACAAGTGTTTGCCTTGAGTTGACTACATTTAGTAAGTGACTCCAAGCTTATTTTCTACGCCGATTAATAAAGGCAATTAAAATCCAATTAAATTGTCTGTCAGACTACTGGTCGAGTAATTTTCTTTGTAAATTCAATTGAAGAATAATAAGCAAGACTTTCTCTGTTGCACGCAATATTCGGGCTAATTTTTCTTCAACTAAGGATAGTGTGCCAATTACGGACTTCCCCTTTGAATGGATTCAGTGTTACAACTTACAACTTGTACTTACAACTAATTTATGAAACATTTTTATATTGCGTTCTCATAATTTACTATAAGAATTTTTATTTCGTGTATTGTGTATTTGACCTATGCAGTATATACCAGGCGCATTTCTTCGATAGATGAAAAAAATCGATGTCGATAATATAAAATATTTTCAATCGTTACTATGGTGGAATTCGGTAACTCGAAGTATTTTTCAGTCAATATCATATTTTCAAGAACACAATTTAAACATCATAAAAAAAACTACCATGACTAACAGTATGATTTTCACTTTTATTTATAATTTTTCCCGTAATATTGGCGACGATATGCACATTTTTACTTATGGTGTGCCACGAGATTTTGGAGAAACCATCGGTGTGCCGTGGAATACAAAAAAATGTGGAGCACTACAGTAGATATTACTGGGTAATGTTTAAAAGAGCTACTTCAAGCTTTTTGTTTTGTTTATTGATATTCATCTGTTGGTTAATTGTTTCCGTTATTAAATTTAGTATTATTTAGTAAAAACATACAACTAAATAAGAAAAATAACAAGCATAAAACACACGTAAAAAAGAGTAATAATCATTAATAAATTAAATCGATATGTTCATCGAGTCGGCAAGGGTGCGCGCTTGTTAATCGTCACGCATTTGAGTCCCGTAGTCACATTTTAAAAATCTACATATTTCAAAGTAAGATAAGATGCAGAGCATGGAATTCTAATAATTCAACAATAAATTTGACAAATAGTCTTCGAAAACATTAATAACTCAAGATACTTATTTCCATTTAAGAAATTCATAATATGATTTGGAAATAAAATGACAAAAAAATATCATATTCCTTATAAATAGAATATTGTAGTCGAACGCATATTTATATGCAAATCATGGATACTTAACCAGTTAAGATTGGCTGACAATCAATCCTTTTAAATATCTGTAAAGATCTTTATGATATATCTGTTCGTTGGGGAAGTGGGTAAAATATTGAAATAAAGAAATGATAATAAAAATTATAGAATAGTCTCCGGTCTTCCTGTTAGTTCTGAGTTAAAAGCGAGTATAGTAATATGATACTAACATACAGGAATAGTTTAGAATATCAAATTTGACATCAGTACGACATGTCAAGTTTTTTTAATCATATTTATATACCATTAGACCATTCTGATAAAAAATAAGGGTTACCACGATCTAAAATACATACTTATCCATATTGTATACAACAGCATTCATTTGAACAAAAAAGTAATGATATCCACTTAGAAAGTTTTCGTTATTCAAATTTAATTTCATTAAAATTTTAGATGAAACCACAAGTCAAGACGTCCGAGCAGTAGGTATATAGTGTGTATATACAAGTGGAGTTATTATATATAACAGTGTGTACACAGTGCCCCAAAATTAATTGCGCCTTATTTAAATAAATCAATAATTTATAATAGCAAAGTATATTACTTAAGCTAATAAGTTATATTTTTATTATTATATTACTGAGTTATATTAAAAATTATGAAGCCAATCTATCGCATCCGTAGTATTCCCCTGTAAGAGTGATGCGGTCGGATTTTATAAAGAATTTGGTTATAAATGAACGGATGAGGCAAATCTCCAATATGTTAAAAGTCATGCAGCAATGCTGGGGCTGGCCGCAGTCTCTGGTTTCTTTTTCTGGCGTCTTATAAGACGGATAGAATCCACATGATGTACTGCAGAGAATTAAATGATCCTGGCATAACCTTGGGAGATGCGAAGCGACTGGTGGTTGACAGAGAATCCTAGAGGCGTCATGTGGTGGCCACATGCTTTACGCATGGGGCATACATAACATATAGTTGGAGTAAAAAAGGCGCAATATTGTAAGAATACTCTGATTGCCTAGCGTTTTTAAGAAATACTGTGATTCTACATGAATGATACCAGAAGACAATTATTTTAGCAGCATGTCCACACAGGAAGTGAAAGTTATGAATTTAAATTATAGTTTAAAGATATCCTCGCTAAAAATGGAATATAAGAGTCCTCGCAATTTGAAGCTTTGTATTATAACACATTTTCACGCCAAATAATGGTTGTCAGCCAATTGCACAACTTGGCAGTTGTGAGATTCAAAACCGCAGTTAACTTTCGCTTAACTACCAAACTTAACTACCGAAAGCTAACTTACCCTTCGGTCAGCGAGGATACTCAACTTCTTTAATTTAATAAACACCATTGACTATTGGTGTTCAACAGAAATCGATTTTAAACATTGAACTATTTGAAGTGTGTCAACTTCCATGTAGAAGTTTGTTTAGAAGTCAATTTCGAATAGTTATGAACGTAAACATAGTTAAAATAGTTGATGTCAATATTATCTTTAGTTCACATATTGATAACGTGCCAAACATACGTTTGCCAGTTGGTATTCCGTCAATCATACATTTTAAGCAGCTTAAATCTTTGATTTGTAATTTTCAAAATGTAAATTCTGTAAAAGTAATTTAAAAAATGTATAAAATGCCTTAAATGAAATTACATTTAATCCATCTCGAAGATAACTGCAAATAAAAAACCAGGGTTTGTTTAATATATCTTCTGTCCTACTATTTAAGATACAAATCGGTGTATCATAACAGCCAAAGTCTTCAAAATTTAACAAATACACATTTTCTTTAATTGATCCAAAGTTTCACATCGAGTTAAAATACAAGCTATTTTGTCTTATTACTTGTCCAGATTTTCTGCGTAGCCATTTTTTGTGAAGGTATGTGAGTATAAAGTTTTTGTCTATGACAGAATTAATACATACGTTTGTAAATTAAGTTATTACTTTTTTTCTTCTTTAAAACTTGATGTTTAGTTGATAATATTGAAGTGTAATAATCTTCCCGGCAGGCAAACGGTGAGTATGCACGACTCGCATTCTAAGAATACGAATTCAATTCCCATATATACTGGTTTGAAAATAATCAGGAGCTTCAGGAATAGATGACAACTGGGTTAAGGAATTATTTGACAACGAATTCTCGTGAAAAATAATATATTTTTACATTTTTTTATACCATGTTTTCTCCCAAAGTACAGTACATATATGGATCTACACAGTGTGAAAATATGCACGACGAAAGTGGAGTATATGGATCTCCGCAATGTGAAGACGTCTTGACATATTATTTTTTACGAGACTCGCTCGTCAGATAATTGCTAAGCCAAATGAACATCAAGTCCTGCACTTTGAGATTTTGAAATCGGATAGATGGAGAATGGAACCCGCATTACATTGATTGTAAGGCGCATACGTTACCAACTACGCTATCAGAGAGACTTCACATTACAGAGATCCAAATACTTCGGAGATCTTGGTAACAAAGGATTCAGACAGAAAGTATTTTATTAAACAGAGTTATATAATCTGGGACAAGGTGTATATTAAAAAAAATAGCAAACTGACGTGGAGTAATTTCAGCCAGCGTGTAGGCTCGACGGCGGTGGATAGTCCGCGCCGTGTGCACGGATTTGTAATTAAAATTTCACTCGACCGTCATTATGGAAATGCGCGCCGTGTGTATTCGACGCCCGGCCATAAAAGCCTCCGGCACTCTGCAGAGCGTTGTCGGCGTCGCGACGCTTCTTTGCTAGCAGGCGTGTAAGTGAATAGGGACACGTCGGCCTACTTAGGAAAAAGCGCAAATAATATTTTGACTCAGGAATACAACTTGTATCATTTGCTGTGTTTTATCTAACTGCGTAAACTTTGAATATTCATCATAATTTATCACACATGTTAATGTGAAATAATTTTATTTTAATGGTTATCATTTTAATGCGCGATACTTAAGCTGTGTTCGAATTTTATCAAGCAAATTTTAATAGCGTATTACAAAACCATCTAAAGAGTATAGCTTAAATATAATTGTTATAGTATATATCGAAAATATCCATTAATGTAAACAAACTTATACTTACTTGATATTTGCAATAAAAAGTAATAACAATCTAGAACAATCGTCTCTTAGCTTTTTAGTATCTTTTAATATTTGTAGCGTGAATACAAGACATCACTTAATAAATATTATACTTAAAATTGATAGTGGTACTGTTAACAAATGCTTTTTTACATATGCTTGAATGCTAGTAAATATGCTGATATCTAAGCACTAATTTGCTACAAAATTTTAAATTTCAAAAAATAAAATTAAAAAAATAAAAACTATTTGAAATAATGCTGTAATACAAATCTACCCTAAAGTTAGTTCATATAATATAACTAATATAAAATCGGCTAAAATATCATTTAATTTTGGAGTGTTCGTGTAACTTCTTCGTTCCAACTATTTTCTGAGTACCGTGGTAAATTCATCTAACATTTCGACAAGTTTTTCTTCGTTAAAAGCATGGTCCTTCAATGTTTTTTCGATATTTTGAATATCTAGGTCATCAAATCCTTCTCCACTAATATCACGATAGATAATAATTGTTTTCTTATCTTATTGGTGGTACAACATTTCTTCTAGTGACTACTTCTGGCTATATTTTTTTTATCAGCAAGCATTTAAATGGATTTAATAAAATATTTTTATCATGCCATGCTCGTTTTTTATATCATATTCGCTCCCAAAGTAGAGCACATCGATCTACACAGTGTGAATATATCAACTCCAAAAGTGGAGTATATGGATCTGCGCAATGTCTTGACAGATTATTTTTCACGAGAATTGTTTGTCAAACAATTGTTAAGCTCAATGGACATTCAGACCTGAATTTTCAGATTTTAAAAAATCCAACAGATAGAGAATCGAACCCCTATTCCCCGGATTGCTAGGCGCGCATGTTATCAACTACGCTAATCGGGGAGACATGCTCTAGGGGTGTGAAAATCAGGCATGTTAATTCATTTTTAAATGATTTTCTTTTCTTTCTAAAACCATGTTATATAAACTAATGTGGGATATATTTTACTAAAATTAAACTGCAGTTTCAGTTTTTAGTTTGAGTTCAGTTTTTATTTTTAAATAAAACAATGAACGAACCTTATACTATAATTTTTGTTAATTTTTTATTATTGTAACACTTTAATAAAATACTAATTAATTACAAATCTACAGATTAATAAATTTTGTATATGGCTATGTCGGTACTGATAATATTGATGAATGAAATGTAAACAGTGGGTATTTGAATATTTACAAGTTTCTAAGATGCGAAGATATTCTTTTAGTGCGGCAACACTTGGCACTTATTTCCCACCGCGTGTTATACGTGCACACTCTTCATCACATTGAGTGACAGTGGCAGGAAAATGGAAAAGTGCGCGAAATTTCATGTTGGCTAACGCCACTCGCTTTGTTTACGTGACCCATTTATTTTTATCAATATCGAGTTAGTTTTTTTTCTCCGTACCGCTGAGAATACATATTCATGTAAACCAGCCATTGCTTGCACTACAAACAGCGAATACACACTGGCAACATTGTGTTTAATTTAAAAAAGTCCTGTTTGTTTTTATACGTGGATTTATAAACTCATCAAAAATATCATTGTAAGTATGCAAAATTACGTGACAGTTCCGAATTTGAAATTTTGTGATATGTATGCAAAAATAAAAAAAATGTTCCTTGGATTACCGCGGGGCAATGGAGTACTTTAATAATGGATTTCACAAATTAAGAACTTAACAAAATGTTAGGATGCAAGATTGGATGCAAGATTGGATGCGAATGGATTAGGCCAGAGATTGTTAAACTCATTGCGGTAGCGGGTGCATTTGAGAGTAAGGAGAATATTGGCGGGCGCCCGTTGGATTTAAAAAAATAAGATTTAAGTATTATGCTTTAAATTTTAAATGTATATACCAATTTATTATAAATCAGTAAATTTCACATTACACATAAAAAATAACCAAAGATACAATGTTACATTGAGTAAAAAAAATACATTTACATATTTTTTGGATATTAGCTCACGCCCGCGGGCATCGGATTGCAGAATTTTGTCTTAGACAATTGACTGACTTGAAAAATTGTCAAAATAATTCTTTAGAGTTCATAAATTTATATACTCTATTTCTGGGGTAGTCATCTTCACATTGTTGAGACCTATAATGCTTCACTATCAGAACGAATGTGTGAAAAAAATGTTTAAAATGAAATATAGATAAATATTAAAAAATAAGAATTTGTTTATCTGTATAATATTAGTAATTATATGAAGTATTTAAGCACTGTTTTAATTCTTGAAACATAACAGTCTTGAAATTATCACTGTGAAATACATAACGTTAGCTCACTACCAAAATCTTCTATCTCAAAATGTGATGAAAACCTATTTAACGCTTTTTTTATCAAATAAATAAAAGTATCGTATGGTGAACGCTATTGAGATGGATATCTGAGTTACGAGCAATTGGCACATAATAGCTTTAGTAATTATTAGCGTTAAAAGGTTTTCGTAAAATTTTGAGAAAGGATGTCTTGGCAGTAAGAGGTGAATTTTGAAAATACACGCGTTGTCTAGGAGTACATTGCACTCAGTGTTTTCGTTAAAGCAGGTATCATTTCCCCTAATTAACTCGAGAAATAGGAATATTGGGTATAAAGTAAAATCCCCGCCGGGTTCACGTGTTGGCTCGCCCACACTTAATTGTTTCCTTATTAAGTAAATGGGGAAATTTAAACGAAGAGATACTAAAGAATTTAAGTCTTATAAAATAAATAAGTTTGAATATTTATATGGCTTAGAGTTATTTGTACCTTCTTAAAATTAAAATACTATTTTTAGGGAGACACAAGTGAACTAGTTCACATTTGAAATTTTGCATTTAGAATATTTTGCAAAACTGCACATGTCATTTCGCAAAAAAATAATAATTTACTGTTTTGATTAACTTCTTGGTTTATTTATAGATAAATATCCAAGTACAAGATCAAAACCAATGATTAAATTGAAATTTTCTTTGTAGCGGTCTAATTAATTGCTTTTAAGGATATTTTTTTGTAATTATTTGTGGACATTTAAAATAGTTGTATAAACTTTCATTCATATGACGGGTTTAAAATATAAAATTATTATTACATGTATGAATACATTGTCTTTCTTCAAACTTATAAACGATCGTAAGCTTTGTATAGTTGGCACCTTCTTCGTGGATAATATTATATGTATAATATGTTCAGACCATGCATCATATATGTATTAAATAACTCTAATAAAAAAGCATTTACCTGTGCTTTTTTAGAAAGTCTTTTAATCAATTTGTCGCTATAATATTTTTTTATCAAAGTTTTATAGATCAACACATTTTAGATATTGTGTTAAAATTTAATATATCTTACAAACAGAATTCAATTACAACAGATTACTCGTGTTTTACACCAGAATTTACACACACTTAAGTGCTTACAAATAATATTTGTTTTACGCCAATTTTTTTAGTTTAGTTAAATAGATCATTTTAAAAACGTCACTCCCATAGAAGAAATAACACCACGAAGTATCAAATCAAGGTCCATCAGCATTCATAAGATCAGCTAGATATTTTTTAAGTTATGCTTGGTCTAATCGAGAATTCTGCCATTCTGGCTAATATCAGTCTGTGTATTCCTGATAACTAACTACTTGAGAAATTGAGAACTTCAACTGTTTTTACATTCCAAATTGCAGAACTAACCTACTAGTAGCCAGGCCAATACGGATGGCCAAGCTTAAACATATTACCTCAGCTATTGAGATCTTTCCTCTGAATGAAATGAGTTTAAATAAATAATGTTTAATATATTTTAGAACAAGATCTGTATAATTATTTAGACTTTTTTTTGATTATTTTTAATTTCCTCACTATAAAATATTTACTTTTTTCTTTATTCTGAATTCATCAAATTATGATTATTTTAAAAATGGTTTAATA
>JAGVSQ010002613.1:0-11689 GCA_022683975.1 Rhyacophila evoluta | reverse complement strand
TATCTTTTTAAAATATATTTAATTTAAATTTATTATGATATCTTTCTATGTCGCGGTGTAAAAGCCTAAAGCTAATAACTTGTAATAATTTTTTCTTCAATATCTGTTCCCTAAGTGGAACATATAGACACCACGTGCCACCTTCCAAGAATCCCTGTCACCCGCTAGTATTCTTTCGTCCTCCCAGGTCATACTTCCATCCCGTAACTCCACCGAATACATTCTATAGATGGTATTTAGCGGACTTCCGGGACGCTGACAACCGGTCGGCTTGAAGAAATAGGCAGGTCAGGTTCAGATTTTTGAGGCATCCGCAATATGTAGCCGATCCTGGTCCAGAGTCGCAGTTTCACTTTGTTAGTGATAAGTGGCTGCATGGTCCGTTGTCTTATCTTCTCGTTACAAATGAAGTTATATCACTGTATCCCCAGAATCCATTAAAATTATTTAAATATCTAGAATAAAATTTATAAACTAAATAAATAAAGTATAGTAAGTGAATTAAGCCACAATTTTGAGAATAACCATATTTTCATTATTCTGTGGTACATACCTTCACGATGACATGCCAGATAGTACAAAAGAAAATAATCAAGTATTCGTTGATAAATAAAATACTTGTTTATCGAAATTCAATTACTTTATTTCACTTAGTAGACCCTTTATCGTATGGTCATATCAGTTCGATCTATGCGTCATTGTGGTCGCATTTGACCACCTAAGAAAATGTAATCAATATTACCCGATTATAACAAAATATTGACTCTTTGAACTAGGGTGGATTTTCGATTAGTGATGTAACAAAGGGATGACCCTTACTTGTTGGATTGTTTTTGTCTAACTGACCGTGAAAGCGATTATAATAATTTATGTGTATACACAAAGTATAAACTACATTTGTAACGTTCTGTATCAACGGAGAGGGTAGATTTTTCAATGATAATAACTTCGTATACATAATGTTTTGCGTCAGTCAATTATAAAGAGTTTATACTTACAAGGCCTTGATGTTACACAGCATAAATATTCCAAAACGTGAAACGTAATCAGTAAGCATCCATATATTTGTTGAAATTAAATAAAATGTAATTTTATATGAACTAACATGTTTAATTCTCGTTATATGGAAAGCAATATTATTTGTACGTTTTTAAACGTAAGATTGATTGGATCTGGCTGCTGTGTTTATTAATTAAAATAATACTGTTATTCGTTTAAGATAGTTTACTTCTAGACAAAAATACTATGTACAATAAATAAACATTGTTAATATACTGTTGAAATACCCCCGTATCAATAAACTGTAACAAATGAAATAGCTAACCTAACCTATTTTTACAAAATTTAGCCTAACTTAAACTAATGTCCAAATAAAAACAGTGTTAGTGTTAGTGTTGTTCAGAAGAATTTTGTCCCCAAAGATAATTAATTGTCAATTGATCATTATAATTATATATTTGGATAATACATCCAATTTTTAAATACATTTTTTTACAAACAGTGATACCAACAAAATAATGCTATTAACTAGCCTGCTAATAATGTACATAAGTTAATATTTCGGCTGTGGTAAACATATGATATTTTAATCATTTGTTGTAAAAAAATATAAGTTTAACTTTCTAGGTTTTCGTAATTTTCCCCTTTTTCAATCTTGGAAATTTAATTTAACCATATGAAATTCAGGTCACTGCTTACTCAGGAAAGTAATATTTGAAACCATATAAATTACGTTTCGCTTTATTTCTTTACAAATAATTTTCTTTGAGAGTTTTACCAAGAGTTGTTTACAAACGTGCGAATAAAGTCTATTTTCATAAAAATATATTTTAGATACAAACATTGAAAATTGACGATATTATTGGTATTTCAGTTTGGCTATCAATGCAATTACACTGCTGAAAATTCAATCAATTTAATTAAGAATACAACACGTTTAATTGAATAGAACACTCAAAGTACACACCTTAGTACACAATTTATTATATGCCACGGTGGTTTTATCAAGTCTATCGATTCAACTACGTATATATTACACTATTTGATCTGATAAACACAAGGACGAGTATAATTTATTTGTAAAATATGCAACATTATAACATTATATCGAAATTATCTAATCACACGAGGCTTCAACATGTAGCAATAATTTTTTTCCCTAACTTAAGTTTTTGGAATTTAGTATGAGATTTTGGGTCTTTAATGGTCAAGAGGTTGCCGTATCTGAATTGGAGCCAGATTAGGCTCGAATTCTACAGTTGTTATGTATAAAACAATCTAAAGATAGAAGTTTCGGTACCTAATAGATTAAACAGCCGCTAATTGTGAAAAAGCCTGCCAATATATATCTTTACATTGCTGGAGATCGATACACTCCATTTCTGAAGTTGAAATTCTCTCTTAACTTTTACCTAAACATATTTTTTATTTATTTGTTGTCTTACAAAAAAGATTTAAATACCATACACTTGTAATTAGTAGTGTTTATATTATGCTTGAAAACCAAATGAATCAAATTGAACTAGAGTTGTTGAATCAAGTAATGAAAAAAGGGGCAGCAGTTAAGACAAATCTGACAGTAAGTGATGTATATATTTATATAATTTATTTCAAAAGTTAATAATATTTTAATGTCTTTAATCAAGACACCTTTAGTATCTTTCTAAATATTTGATTATCAGTTTAACAAGAAAGTCCAGTGTTCCGCATTGCTATCTCCGAGACTTCTCGCCTTCTCACGGTTCGCCTGCATTCAAACCCATTGCCTTTCAATTACCAAAGCGCGGAAACAGACAATTTACTTCTCAGCAATTTAATGACGTTACAAAGGCTATTACTTATAGAGAAGAATAGGATATTGTTAAATATAAGCTTTTTATTGAAATGA
The DNA here is from genome assembly GCA_022683975.1 of Rhyacophila evoluta. NCBI lineage: Eukaryota > Metazoa > Arthropoda > Insecta > Trichoptera > Rhyacophilidae > Rhyacophila > Rhyacophila evoluta. The sequence continues at coordinate 8,802 of JAGVSQ010002613.1, read as the reverse complement.
AAGATGAAGATAATTCGAAACGAATCAAAGCTTTGTTGATATTAAACAACAATTAATATTATTATTTTACTAAAAGCTTTGTTAAAAAAACTTGAAATATTTACCAAAATAATTATTGTATATTGTAATTTTAATTAATTATTAAAAAAACAGATGGCGGTATTTTATTTATGATTTCACACTGTCAGAACATTACGAGTTTAAAGCATTAAACACACAACATAACATCAATAAAACAGTTAAAATTAAACTTATTATAATATATATAAAACAACCTAAATATTATTAAAGTAACAGCAAAACAGATGAAAGACGCTTTCAGAGAAGGCAGTTGCTGTTTGAGATACATTGAGACAAAGCATACAATAAGTTATTGATTTTTATCATAATTATTTCCGAGGCTTAGGTTAAAAAGAATGTGCTTTTTTACCACGTAAAGTTTGGTAAATTGTTTTTTATGACGATTAGTTGTCGCTTATCACTCATACAACATGTTGGTAATATAAATTCATATAAAACTCGTTGGTTTTTTTTATATTTGAAGCTACAGGATTAAAGCTGGCCACTTTTGGTTTTGAATAATCCGTAAATGCACGATAACTACGAGTATTTGGCAAATGAGGCGACATAAATTAGCAACAAAATAACTGTGAAACTGTGTGGAAGAAATCATAAAAAAACACCGAGAAAATAAAATCTCGGTGTAGCAATAATAATCTGCTAAGGTCTCATGATTTCTAAGCTCTATAATATGTCGGGTTTTTGTCTATTGGTTATTTTTGCCGTCTCATTGATTGATTCAATGTAGATGCATGACTCATATTCCATAATGGTCTTAAAGAATATGGGAAAAATTAGGATCACGATTTTAGATTACAATCTAATTTGGTAGTAGAAGAAGACAACTTTTGTTTAGACAATACGTACAACAATATTATGTTAAATTTAATTAAGTATTTTTAACAGATGACAGGCACGAATAAATAAATCGTGTATTTTCAAGCATTATTTAACAAAAATTAGAATTATTCCTGAATAAATCACATTAAAACATTTTAATGAAAGTCTCAATTAGAAATTTATTTGTTTTCGCATGAGATGGCACGAATACGAATTTAATACAAAACAACAGTTATCTGTTAACAGAGTTTGCAAGAGATGATTATTAATTCAAATGTTTTGTTTTGATTATTCGCGTATAAAGTCATAAAATTACTCAGGCGTATAAGCAATTTTGTGATAAATTTATATGTAGTATTTTACTTTATCTTAACAATGTCATTGGCTACTGTAACAAACGAAAATATTTAAATGAAATATGTTCTATTGGACGTGGGAGTAAAAATAAAAACTAAGACTAAGGCTTGCCTTATGTACTTATCTAGTAAGTTAATTTATTAAAAAATAGAGATTTCGAAAAAAACGATTATTATTATTTATTTATAAATATAACTAAGTACTTGTAAAATCTAATAAAATATTTATGTAGTAACCTCAAACAGTGCGTTACTTAAGCCGTTAACTGTTAAGCGAACTTCGCTGTAATCTATGTGTATTATATTATAGTCTGATATTTAGTAATAAATATTTTTACTCTGTATAAAAAAGAGATGTGTGGGTGTTGATTTTAACTTTTCATATGCTCGTGGCTAAAATAAAAACGTGTTTTCTTTTATTATATTTTTTCGAAAACATTTTTAATGCATTATGCACATTAATTTTCTTGTGTTTTAAAAAATTCTATATATGAAATACTGTAATATTTGCAGATTTTTGTAGGTTAAAAATGTATCTCTGCTTGTCGTTTTAAGTTGATTAATCCAATCCATTCATATCAGAGCCTTTCCAATGCAATTTATGTAATATAAATATAAAGATTTTTCATGGACTGTAACTTTAAGATGTTAAATTATTGATTTATGACTAATTCTCATGAAAAACAATTAGTCAGTATAAGTCTCTACATGGTGAATTCTTGACGTATATTTGAGTTCATAGCGGACATGGAAAAAATATCTAACGCACGATTTCAAGTACGAAATCTAAATGGACAGAGCTTACGCATTAAGCTTCTGGCGATTTTTGATAATTATTAAATTCTTTTTGAATGGCTTAGAATTATTACATAAAAAAAAACATTTGTCAAATGATAATTATTTCATCTAAGCAATAGGCTTTTTTTAAGTACGAGTACTATTCTTATTTTATTTTTGTATGTATATTTATAATGATATTAAAACCTGGAGATAAGATTACATAATAATAATAATTTGTAAAAAATCCGAAACGATATTATATTTTAATTTATATCTTAATTGCTTCCCAATGTTTGCAGTTCACCTTAAAAAAAAACAAAAACCGTTCCTATATTTTAGTTCATAATTATACACGTTTAAATACGTAACGTAGTATTGTTTTAAAAAAATGAACACGATTATTCAAAAGTTATTCAAAAATATTTTCTTACAAAAAGCGGTAATTATGGCAATTTTCGTATCGTGTTTACCTGAAGCTAATTTATTTTTGTTATAGACAACACTTTAATTTAATATTTACTTTCGTTTGATCGTATCATTCTTTCGTCTTAGTTGTATGTCACTGTCAAACGCCATCTAGCTTTTTTGTTTTCTTTAACTCTCTTTTGAAAATGATATTCTTGTCGTTCAAAATTATTTATTATTATTATTATAGCATTAATATTTAATGAAAAATAAAACTAGAATAAAAGCTCAAAGGAGTTTTTATCGATATTTTGATATTCAAAGTACTCATATTACAATATTTTAAAAATAATAACTTTACAAATTTGTACGAATATCGGCCAAATCGAATGGCCATTGCAGTTTGGTTTTACAAAAAACTATTTGTACGCTAATTAAAACAAACAATATATATATAAGCTCACATCAAAATAAATCAACAAATACAGGTTATTTGAAAAATAAATGTCTATTAATTTCAGTTTCATGAAACCAAATTTACAATAAAACAAAAAAATAAATATTAAAAATTGTTCTTGTTAGTAAATATTTAAATAATAATAACATAATACGCATTATTCCATGAAAAAGCTTTTTATGTGACATTACGCCGGAGTGTAAAAAACGTATAATATTTTATCGACATTAATAAAAGCTGCATTTCCTTTAAAAGTAATTAGTTTCATCTATCGGAAAAAGTCAGAGCACAGGTTGTAACGAAGGCTTCTTTCATTAAAGTTTAAAAGTGAGTAACATACCTCGATATGAAATTTAATATTTTATCTTGGGTATCAATAGTTTTAGAAAATGAAATTTATACATTTTGTTGTATTTTTATTTTTTATTATCTAACTATTATATAATATTAACTTTTATAAAACAAGTAAATAAAGATATTTTTTATTAACATATGAAATTTTATGTTTTTTACGTGTATCCGTATGGTATTGATCATGTTCATGGGCTTTAAAATTTGAGAATTCTTCTTATTATAAAAAAGTCAAAACATTTTTGTAAAGTGAAACTATTCGCAGATGATATGGAGATTTGTAAGAATGATGTTCAACGTTCACGTGTTTGAATATTGTTTAGGCGAATTTCCTTTAATATCTTAAATTGCGATGCACCTTTTTACCATAAATCATTATTAATAATATGGTTCGAAGAATGTTAGTTGGAACTATTAATAACAATATACCACCATACTAAATTGACGTGTTGTCTAATATGCCATTCAGTGAAAAAAATGACGCGATAGCAACGCGTTGCCGTACCAATCGCAACGCTTAATTTGCCAATTTTTAAAATGTCAAACGAATAAAAGAATTCAAAAGTTTTCCTCCCTTTTTGATTTGTTTATATCACGTTGATATATGCTTAGTTTAAAATATACATTAAAATTGCTTCTATTACAAAATGTATGCACATAAAGCTAGTTTAAGTTTGCAGAGAAAACTATGAGAGATGCGATATGATATGTGTAATGTTACTATAGATACTAAATAAATATCATACATTAGACGCAATAGCATCATAGTTGATAAATTATCAATTTCAGTTATTTATACATGTATACTTTTTATTTTCTTTAAACATAAAATTACTGTATATCTTAATGTAAAAAAAGCAATTCATTTTTTTTTCTGAAAAATTTAAATCTTTGATTTATATCATTATTGGGTTCAAATTGCAATATATCTTAAGCACAATATACAATTATATATTTAATGAATATGGTAATACACTTGCAAAATCCGTATGAGCTTAATATTACCAGTCAGTCTGGTTCATTGCTTAACAAATGCTGGACATTTATTTTTTCATTTGAGTCGTTCTCTAATTCAAGATTTTACGAGGCATGTAATATATTCAATTCATTGTAAATTCAGTATTAAAGTGAGTTGCGTTACATATTTACATAAATAAATATTTAGGGCAAACAGTAAAAAAATAGGTAACACTATATCTGCAAAATAAAAGTACCGCTTGAGATAACTGTCTCTAAGAACTCGTAAAAGAAAAGCCAGTGATTTTAAAGAATAGGGTTATAAAGCATCAGCTATTAAATGAACGCAGTCATTGATTAACTACCGAAAGTGAATTCAGCGCTTCTAGAGTGAAGTGACGTTAGTATAGAACATCATTAAGACGTGAAAAGTTATGACGGCGTTTGCCGAACGGTCGTGGAGCTTATGCGACGTCTTTAGTAAAGGACACGTCCAAGCGACGCATTTAGATGTAAGTACAAAATTAAATTGTCTCTAATTAACACTTGGCCTGCGGGACCCGTAATATTACGTGATTGTGTACTCTAGCGGATATCTGCCGGACTTTGAACGTTCCATGCCTCATACTATAAATATTTTTACTGCCAGCTGTAGTCAAAAACTTTTACTACATTTTTATTAGAAAACCAGAAATCTTTCTTGCTCTATATTTCGTAAATATCGTCACTCATCGTATCAATTTAAAACGTGTTAGAGTAATCCTACCCTATCTATCATTTTTGACGGAAATCGTATTATTTCCTTTAGTTTAATTTTCAATTTTTGTTTAGTTCAGAAAAAACATTTTGTGTGTCAAGTGAGTTTATTTATGCCGATGAGGATTCTATTACATTTTTTCTCAAGCATTAAAAATTGACACTATTCTAGTTTTAAGTTATAATTATATCAGCTATGACAATAATATAATATTGAAATGTTTATAAATTGATGTCGCATAGAATGTTGAGTACTATAAATAAATTTATTGAAATATGTAAAATAAAATTTAGAAACTATGCTAATTTTTGCAAGCGTTAAGCGTATTTTGCGAATTTACCAAATGTAGTCCGCAGTTAAAGTGTTAAGTAAACAAAATCATGATATTGATATAATAAATGGATAGATATCATCATATTATATATAAGAATATCAATATTCTTTTCAATGGAAGTAACGTGGGTCACAATAATTTGTTCACTCCAAATAGATGTATGTTAACAGCGTAAAAACGACAGGGCATTGGTATTTAGCCAATCGCTCATCCGAAATTCTACAGCTGTAGATTTCTAGCGCACATCCTCTGGTACCACGCACACTAACTTCTCGTACACTGAGTGGTGCCTTTCAATACTGACTATATAAGCATAGATATTGGTTTAATAAAAGCGTAAATTTAATAATGCTACGTGGTAGCGTCTCAAAAGCACCTTCCATAGGCATTAATTTGTATACGCATATGTTAAATGTTGAACAATTACTTTGCTGTAGAATCTTAATTGCAGTTGCCAACCAGTCCAATAGATTTCAAAACAAACTTTAGATTGATAATTTCAAAAGAATCATAGGGATAGTCTCAAAGTATATAGTTGGTATTATACAATATGAGCAGGCAACATATTTTAACTTCAATCAGACCATTGAAGGCTTAGATGCTAAACCATCATAATTGCTTAAGAACTGGGAAGTATAATACTTTATAAACTGTTAATCGTTTTCATTTAAATCAATTATTTTTATTTCAAGTCATACAATTAATCTGCCAATAGTGATATAAATACTTCTGGTTCTGTTCAAATTGACTGAGATATTGATTTCTTTCACCTGCATAAATGAATTCAAATGAATGTTAATTTATTAGCTCTTGTAATTGTTTATGTTTGATGCAACTCTCTCAGCAGAATTCCTTTTTTATTTCTGAAATTCTTTCTTAACTTTCACTAAAGAATTTTTTTTAAAGGAAAATATTTTAATATCAAGTTGTGAACGCCGTGTCATAAAATATGTTGATATTGTATTTATGACGATAGTAATAACACGCAGAAATTAATTGAACTACGTTCAAAAGTATTGTTGCATTTTTTCCCGCGTCGCTTTGTTGTATCCTTATTGTAACTTCGACGCCATGGACGCCGGCGACGCCCTGCTAACTGATTTGGAGTAACGCGATCGTAAACACACAAACTACTTTACGACCGAATCGTGTGTGTGTTTGTGAGCTTGTGATGACTCCGAAGTTTTCCATATATTTTTATATTTCTTATATCTGTTGAAGCATAAAAGGTTTAAAAAAAAACACGAATACAAAAGGGATATATTTAATATTTTTTACAAGTAACCCTAATAAATAAAAACTGTCTGAGCATTTGATCCCTTTTTGAAAGGAAAGGTGACCTGATGCTTATTTTCGTTGTTGTAAATATTGAAGTGTAACTTGTACTCATGTAACATGATACTGCATTATAATATTAAATCTATAGAAATTTTAAAGCAAAATTTCCATAGATATACAAAAAAGCTCAACACCATTTTATAGATTTATAAATATTTATTAGAAGCTTTTTTCTATATTACTATTTTATATATTGTATATACAGTATGTCCAATACTGAAGACAAATAATAAAGTATTATTTTAATCAAAATGCATTCACCAAAAATATATTAACTAAAAAATTTAGTACATTAACTGATTAAATTAGAGCCTTTTTCATCTCTTGTAGAATTCGTGTTAAGGAGTGTACAAAATATTGTATTATTATGTGGGCTATAAGGCGAAAAGGACATTACAAGTAATCTTGCTGAACATCCGGATACAAATATTGATACTTTAAACCACTCACGCATTTGAAATATTCGAATGTGCATGTACAGTATTTATATTTTAGTCAAACATTTAACTAATATTTTCCTTTATTTATCTTAATTTATTCAAATTATGTAATTTTTAATCATTCATGTTGTTACAACATACTTTTTCTTCAAGTTCAGCGAATCCATATCATATATACATACAACGCTCTTCTAAGTTAATCCTTTATATATCTGAAATAATAGGAATAACAATATTGTCTTATAGTTTTTTTAATGATAATCTTTTTTTAGAAATATTATATAACCCGCCCATTGGAAAGATGTAACACTTTAAATTCTACAAATATATGTATCTCTAACTTGTATCCGGTCTGTGTTACGCAATTTATTGTATGGTACACTTTTTTTCTTAAAAACTCCAACTGGAATATGTCAAGTATCTTTTTACCATTTTTGGGGACGCCCAATATTCTGAGTCGTTAAGTAGAGTAAGAAGGAGTATTAAAACCGGGTCTAAGTTGTTTATTTCATTCAAGATATTATTAGGCTATTATGACATTTATTTGTGTAATATTATACGTCATTTATTTCTTGGTGAGTATCACTTGACAGCAACGGAATAATCAGAAAAATAAAAACTGCAATTACATGCGTTTATTTATTTGTTTCGATATTTGTATTTGCGATGACAGATAATTAATTAGTGCGCTGTAGCTGACAAATCGTCAATTTTTTTGAACTGAGATAAGCTTTGTATTTATAAACTATGTAGTTTAAAAACCAACCAATTTGAAGTAATTATTTTTATGAAAATACGATGTGCCCACTGTGGGTCTCGGATACATTAAAAAAACATAATTACTTTTCTTTATTTAACACACTATGTGTGTGTGTGTATTTGGGTAAAAATTATCGTTAAAATTAATAATTGAATGTATATTTTGAAAGCATATGTAGTGTATACCGATAAAAATCTAAGCAACTTTTTAATGCAAGTATTTTTAATAATGTATTAATTTATATTATGTAGCTTAACATTATCATATCTTGGATATATATAATATTATTGTGCTATAAATATCTAGCTCAAATAACGAGTATTATATATAACAGAAAAATAGTTAAGTATTTTAAATAATTCTTTTGAAAACTTATAATTGATGAATCTTGAAACAGTTATGTTATTTGTATATTTTTTACTTGCGGAAAAATTTAAAATTGCTTATAATATCGTTTGTTTATACATTCGATCGATGTTAGCTAAATTGGTAAACGTTAAATTTAATATTTTGAGTGAACAAGGGTTATTTCATTTTATTTCTCAACCAAAGAGTTAAACACGCTATAAAACTGAAAAATTGGTAATGTTACGTTTACATCGGATAATATTTCCATAAAATATATCATACCTTAAGAATAAGTATCTTATCTCTCAAGCTCACTTGTTCTAAGCATTATTATACAATCCTTAATCGGTTGACTGTGAGCAATTTAAATATTTTCAATTTTTATTAAGCGCTATAAAAGTGGGAAAACATCCGATACGATAAACGGGGAATATAAAGATATTTAGCTACGCGAATATCAATCTCCATATTACGACTACCTCGATATACAACCGCTTATAATGGTCTTAATTTGAATTCAATTTATGTTTAAACAATTAATATTTTCGACGGATGGTGCTTGAGGGAAATTGATTTTAAATTCTAAATTATTTAAAACTGGTAAACTTCTATATGTGAG
>JAGVSQ010002612.1:0-24059 GCA_022683975.1 Rhyacophila evoluta | reverse complement strand
TAAAATCAATTTCCATCAAGCACCATCAGTCGAAAATATTAATTAATATATATATCTATATAGTTGGAAATACGTTTGTACTTTGATGTAGTTTTTCGTGTTTATATTGTATATATGTATTATAAAATTACTGATTTTAAGAATCAGTATCATATATATTGCTGGTTTAACAATAATACTATTATCCATATCGCTTCATTTTCCAACTATATGAATTTCAAAGATTGAGCCTATTGAAAAGTTTATTCAGAAATACGTTTCAATTGCCCTTTTCAGTGAAAGTTTTCTCCACATATTGCTTCATGTATGGAGATTTAAAAAAAATTTACACAAATGTTAACTTATGATTATGATTAGTTGTAGTTGTGGACTTTATTTTTTTAAATGTATCAACTATTTAGCCGAAATAAACCTTTTAAAAGGTTTCAGCTGGCTTATTAAAAAAAAAGAAAAATACATTTAACAAAGAAAGAATCATTTCGAATCAAACTCGTTATTGGCTTTAATTATTTTTTGATACTATTTTATTATTATTAAAAATATATTTTATAGTTTTCAGTCAAAATGTAGTAAATTATTTTTTATGGGACTACGTGAATTGAATATACCAATCGTGCTTCAGCGCATACGCTTGTCATCTTGATTATTAATCGATAAATATTGTATAAAAGTGAAAAAAAAATCGGAAGAGGATAAAATTTTGATTAAAAATATAAGGGACGAGGAAAATTTTAGGATGGATTTATGTAACCTTAATGTAAATGGAAATATTCAATGATTGGTGTAAGATAAGTTAATTATTCTTAAACTGGTAAAATGAAAATCAAATAAAAAGCATTTTGATCAGTGTTCGTCAAACAATATTAATTTTGCAATTTAAATTGGACGCGAGTGCCTGAAACGGAGAAGCCGACGTCGAACAAAAGAGAAGGCGATCCCGTCTGACAAGGGCCGACAGATATTGATACAAATCGCCGAGCAAACAAGTCGATATACTCCATCCACCGGCAGAAGCGATGCGATAAACAATATACAACAAGATGTGAGAAATTCGCGTCGATTTACATCACCCCACTATCTGAGCGTGATGAATTGCTGTAAACACTTGGAAAACTAAACATGAAACAACTAATTGCAAGAAATAGATTACGATAACAAACAATTCGCCGATTTTCCTACGCCATTGTGCAGCTTCCAATATGGATTAACATTGTTGGATAGTTTCAAAGCATATTCAATTGATATAGCTCTATATTATTTCACACACATTATCAGAAGGGCTCGGAATTTTCCTCACACAATACATTGATACAACAGCGATAAACAAAACACTACAGCCGCTAGTGAGTATTATTATACTAACAATAATCTATCCGATACACAATAATTCAGCAATGATTTAATACAGAAAATGTTTTATTTTAATTTTCATAAAAATGTTGACTCTCTTTTTGCACGGTAGATACGTTCCACGTATTATCACGTAACAAAACTATATCAAAAAATTAAATTTATTATAGTTTACGGAATTTTGATTTTACCAAAAAAATACTTTAAAAACATCGTAACGAAGATTATTCACTAACAGACAGTAGACGAACCCGTTTAAGCACATTTGGTACGACATCGCTTTCATCAATTTAGATATCCAGAGCCTGTTGAATGTTTCTTTTCAATGTTTTTGGTTTACTGGATTTAAGCAAAAAATAGAGTTGTAGCACCTTGTAAAAAAAGAATTCGGTGTATACAGAACAATAAGCAATATAACTTAAATATTAAGCACAACAGTAAACAAAATTGTATATAAAAATATCACAGTGCATGTGGTATGTTATTATAATATGTGTTATATTGTAAATTAATATAATTTTTATAAATTCAAACAATACAGTCCTCATATAAACTATTATTATGATGCTCCACTGTCTGTACCAGTATACTATGCATTTCTAGAATATTTCTGAATAAAGTCTGATGTTTATAGAAATATGTAAACTGTCACGTAGAGGGCGCAAATAACCAATCACAAAAACTATTTGTATAGCTTTGCATCGTCGAAGAGTCATGAAGCAAAATGTAAAAAAAATGTAAATCTTGCATTATGATTTATATTTAATATTTATAAATAGTGTTCATAGAATATTAAAAAAAAAAAACAGATGCGATTTTCCATTTATTATTTATGTTTTACTCTTAAAAGCATTTCAATTAAGTGTCTGTAGTAAACGTCATATTTTCCGACATGTTTTAAAACACGTCAATTTAAAATATTAAAATTAAAGCTTCCATTAGATTTATTGAAAAGCTATCAATCACAAGATTATGAAATAATGAAAAATACATTTGCTTATTAAAATAATGATATATCATATTACCTCCACTATTATACTTTCTGAACCAATAAAGTCTAATTTTTGCGACATAAAATTCGGAAACTTGTAATGATATAAATGAGTAATAAATACCTAACATCCATATTATTCAAGAATAAGCGTGATGTATAACAAAATAAATTTGTACAAGTATACAGTTGTTAAAGTTGTAGTCGCAAAAAATTGGAGGTTATATTTTATAAGTAAACGTATAATAAGAATTTTTATAAATGTACAATAGCGAATTATAAAAATAAACAATGAACCTAGGTAAATTTTGTGATGAAAATTATTTAGTGTACTTATATTTTTCCGGATTTCAATAGTTGATATCAATATTTTTTCATGATTAATTCAAGTTATATATTGTCTCCCTGGTAGCGTAGTTAGTAGCGTACGTGCCTACTGATCCGGGAAATGCGGGATCGAATCCCCATCTGTCGGATTTAAAACATCCGAAAATACAGGACTGGATGCCCATTGGGTTGAGTAATTGTCTGACAAGACAATTCTCGTGAAAAATAATCTGTCAAGACGTCTCCACATTGCGGAGATCCATATACTCCTCTTTCGGAGTGGATATCTTTACACTGTGTAGATCCATATGCTCCACGTTGGGAACGAACATGGTATGTAAAAAAACATAATTTATGTTTAAAAATATTTAATAATTAAGGAAAAAAATAATGCGTTAAATAATTTAAAAAAACACCACTTAAAAATATTTTTTTACACATTGAAACTAGCTTAAATAAACTTCGATTCATTAATATTATGTACGCATTATGTTCCATAAACTATAAGATCTATCTAAGTCAATAATTTCAGTAATTGTTCGGATAATTAATAAATGTAAAAAAAGTATTTGGGATTCGATAAGAAATAGAAAGACATGTTATTTATAGTTTCATTAGAAAAATTTTAGCTGAAATGTTTTGTGAAAAAAAAACAATTAAAATTGCATTTATAAGAATGCGAATGGAATACATATTATAAATGACTTTGATAAATTAACTTCAAGGCAATTACTTCGTCGGATATAAACATATTGTGTTAATATACTATGAATGTGGAATACGAAATAAATATTTATTCAACTAATACGAGTATTTACTGAAACCGTTTCTAGTTTGGCTATATACTTTATCAAACAATACGAGAATACTAAAATAACTTACGAAATATAAATAAATATAATTACCAAGATAACGTTTAAGAAAAACCCTCACTTGAAAATCAAATTCAAAATGGAAAGAAAGATAAGACACGAAAGCGAAGGAAAAGACATTGGAATAAAAAGATTTCAAACAACACTTAACTGATTCATAAACATTGTTGCCTCATAGAACCAAAAAGCTTTCTTCTAATGTCGCAAATGGGAGCATTTACTGATATAAAGTCAACAAATGGCAGGCATCAAAGGGAATGACAAAAATAAGACTTTAATACGAAATAAATGTTTTGGGGAATTTTATGTAAATAAAAAATGCCTGGAGTAAGATTTTTCTCCTTCGTAATATATAATGTATACCTCCGCTTCAAATTAAAAATAGGGAAGAATCGTTTGATTACAAGATAAAGCCGTAGAAATAACGTATATTTTAAATTTTGTTATGTGGGATATATTCACAAGGTTTAATGTCAAGTATAAATAAATGCCACAAAATGATATGATTTTTGTTTCTCTTCATAGTTTCTCAATAAAAAATAAAAATACCATTTCACGGTCGAATCTAATTTAGAGAGAATCATAAAAAAAATTAAAATTCCGTTTTTTTAATGTATTAAATATATATATTTATACCGTGTCCGCTCCCGATTTGGAGCATATGGATCTACACAATGTGAAGATATACACTCCGAAAGAGGAGTATATGGATCTCTGCAATGCGAGGACGTCTTGATAGATTATTTTTCACGAGAATTTTTTTTTTGTCAGCCAATTACTCAACCCAATTAATATAAGATTGAGTTACTAAAATACTACTTTTTATAATTAATATTTTCGACTGATGGTGCTTGATGGAAATTGATTTTAAATTATTTAAAACTAGTAAACTTCCATATGTGAGATCACTGTTAGCGACCCGGGTTTCCCACCCGGGGGACCCACATATGGAAGTTTACTAGTTTTAAATAATTTAGAACTACTTTTTATCTCCATGTTATCAAGGTTGTCTATTTAATATTTTGAATTTAGTCCAAAATCATTAAATTTTCCTTTGTGCCTCTTGTAAAATTTGTTCTCTGTGGGTTACGTCTTTTTTTCTTTCTACAGTCGAATTATTATAAATGATATCCGTTTTGTAATCAAATAATCACGATTATTTATGTCCGGTTGATACAAACATTTGGTGAAAAGGATTGGTTACATTTCAAGCATCACACCTGGACTTTTCATTCGTGAAGTTCGCTTCAGGGTCTGTGTTGACAGATAACGAGATAAATCTAAAACAATGATAAATTTTTTGAGACAAAGGTTTTGAAATATTTTTGAGAACTGTTAGGGACACTTGACATTAGTTGGCAACTTATACAGTTAAACTTTGTATAAGTGGTTCAGTATATAAATACTTGGACGTAAAATGATTCTAGAGCTGGGTACACCTGATGTCATAAAAAAGTTTGAATGATTGTTCACCAGCTAACTGAAACCTGGGCGTCAGTAGCAGAGATACATATCAGCGACTTGGAGCAAATAATGTCCCTGTGCTCCCTTGTTTTTGGCGAAATTTGTTTTCTATATAAGAAATAATACGTCGGTAATTTTTATATTTTTAATCGAGATCATAACGCTTAATGTAACTTCCATCACACAATTGGGATTTCTCGTTTTTTTAGCTCTTGCGTATTAATATTATATTATGTTATCCATGTAATATATAATAATATTATAATTATATAATATAATAATATGTAATATAAAGGGTGCAAGCTGCTATTATTATTTTAGAAATGATTGATTATAGATTAAAGTCATACATATTTTCGACAATGCTTAATGACTTTGGGTCAAGATTTGATATCGGTCTGGATCCTTCAATTAGTTTCTTGCAAGTGTGGTCATTCTTGTGGTCATTACTCACCATTTAATTCCTCAATCAGCCATTGTCCTTTCCGATGTTGTTAAAGTTAACACAAAACATTCTAAGCAAAGACAATGGTTAATGGCGTCAATTCAAAGTTTTATTTTACATTTTTTTCGTGAAATGCGAACTAAATCAAGTAGAACGGGCAACGAAATGAAAAACGTAACACTAAGACATGTCCTTGAACCTTAAAATGGCGACCGTAGCGGCCATTTTGTTGTGGATTGTAAATAAGTAGTCAGGGGCACCACAGTCATATCTTAAGTACCTCATGTAAATCAGAAGATGGATATGTGTGCTTTAGAATTAGCTTGTTTAAAAATATGATTTATAAATAACATCATACAAAAAATCTACGCCCCAGTCGTTACTGGGGCAACATAAAAAATAAAATTCAGGCCATCGACGTCAAATGAATTGAGTGATTGATTAAGTTACATCATTTAGATCCATATCCTCAGCAAAACAAAGCGAGTTTGTTTTAAAATATATGTAATATTTTAAACGATTAGTTTAAATGTTTTGCGTTTGTTCAGCCGTGTATTGATCACATTGGCTTTTCAGATTTTGTATCCACTAAGACTAATGGAATATTGCGGTATTTTATTTACGTAAATATTTGGGTTTCTCTTTCAACTGCTGTATTAAAAATCATTTTGATAGTATTCATAACAGTTAAGAAATGTAAGAAGAAGAATAGCCAAGTAAGCTGACAGTGTAAGCTAATCCACCAATAAATTATATTATTTTTACTCACTAACAGTGGCAGCTCGCGTATAGGCACTGTGGAACTGCAGCACCCCATATTTCCACTTGATATTATCGATAAAATTTAATATAATGAGTCTTTTTTTCTTCAATTGTTTCTTTTTTTATATACCATGTTCGCTCCCAGCATGGAGCATATGGATAGACATAGTGTGAAGAAATCTACTCCGAAAGTAGAGTATATGGAACTCGGCAATGTGAAGAGGTCTTGACAGATTATTTTTAGCAAGAATTTTTTTTCAGACAATTGTTCAACCCGATGGAGATCCAGTCCTGTATTTTCGGATTTTAAAAATCCGACAGATGGGGAATTGAACCCGCATTCCCCGGATCGCTAGCCACGCACGCTATCAACTACGCTACCGGGCAGTTTCTTTATACTTGTACAATATATAATCCCTACACATAAAGTCAGCAGTAATCCCCCAGTTTATGAATAGGATACAAAAATCTTTGCATGTAACTGTGCTTCACAGTTCCAGCGGCGTGATGTTTGACTGCTGTGCGCACGCGCAAATAGGAAGCTGCACGCAACACTGCGAGGGAGAGATAACACTGTCGCTCCCGCAGTGCCGACTGCGACGCGCTAATGAAAGATATTTTTTTTTACCCTGCGTGTGTTGTGCTTAAAAACCGTGTATCATATTCTTGAATATATTAAAGTATAGAATTAGATTATTATTCCGTTTCCAGCTATTCGATTTAACCCTTTAAGGACTTTATCAAATTTCTGAAGAAATTTACTTTTTATACACGTTTGTTTCCTTTCACACAATTTTAAAACAAAGACTAAATTTTTTCTGGAGCAAATGAAATCTGATAAAAATGAATTGATTAGTAAATAAAATGAGGGATTTTCGGATTGTATTAAGCTAGTCTAGATTAGGTTAAACTACGTAAGATAAGGTTAGGATAGGTTAGGTTGGATGGGGAGTATCTATTCTTTCCGTCTTTCGGTGTTTTCGAGACTTTCCGATAAGAACTCGGGGTTTTTGTCCAGTAGATAATTTGCCTAAAACTGTTGAAAGATAATGTCATATATAAAATAGCATGAATACCACATTTATGTATTATGATCTAACAGTGGCTCTATTTCAAGTACAAATAATATATTACGCGTAGCAACTAGTGTTAAAATAAATTGATATGACCGAATAAAAATGTCGATTTCACAAATTGTAATTGATCGAATTCCTAAAAGTCATCGATCCAAGCATGCAAGGACTTGACATTGCATAATTAGCCACCATTTGCTTTGTATTTCTTACCTCGAGTGCTAGAAATAACCAGTGAAGGCACACTTTATGAAGCGTGACAAATCTTCAGGGATACTTAACCAGTCGATTACGAATCAATATTTATTTAATCGTGAACCACTTTATAATCATGGAGCAGATTCCAAAAGAATATTATGCTTATTTCATAATACAATATTGTGAGGTGCAGTGCTGCGCCGTGGATAGGCGGCGCTAATGTGCGAAATGTTCAGATCATATACATATTATTGTATATTCACTGATTTATAACTTTTTACTCATTTTCGTTGTTCTAGCCTTTTTTAAGTATTTTATATGAGTATTTTATAAGTAAATTTTTTAAACTATGATGGCTCCCAAAGTGGAGCATATTAATCCATACAGTGGGAAGATAGTGGAGTATATGAATCTTCGCAATGTGAAGACATGTCTTGACAGGTAATTAATTGCTTGTCAAACAATTGTTTAACCCAATGGATCTTGCATTTTCGGATTTTTAAAATTCCGGCAGATGTGGGAATTGAACCCACATTCCCCAGATTGCTGGGAGCGCACGCTAATTTCTACGGTACTGAGAAGACATATTTTTCTTCTATTGACATATCCGCTCCCTAAGTGGAGCATATGGACACAATGTGCCGAATCCGTGTAGCCTGCCAGTATTCTTGCATCCCACGTCATACCTGCATACTATAACTCTGCCCAATAGATTCTGTAGATATGTAGCATTAAGCGGCTTTCCGAAACACCAAAAAGCAGTCGGCTTAAAGAATAGGCAGGTCAGGTTGACTCTCTTGAGGCATCCGCAGTATGTAGCCAGCCGAGTTCAGCATCGCAGCTTTGCTTTGTCAGTGATTAGTGGATACATGGTCCGCTCTCTTATCTCCTCTTTTGAATGAAGTCATACCATCGTATCCCCAGAATCCGCCGCAGGCACCCATTCTTAAAGCTTAAAATACGGTTGCTTTCATTGGTTTTCAGAAAATAGACTTTAATATTTTTGTGGTAAACAAGCTGCTGGAGCACACTGCTCTATATATTTATTTAATCTAGCTGATTTATTGGTTTTTGTTACTCTGTAAGGTTTTGCTACATCTAGTTTTTGGCTACAAATATTGCATGTGTCTTGTATTCTTATTGGTCATGTGGAGTTGCAATATTTGTGGTGTATTAATCCAAGAATATTTGGTAACAAAAGGGTTTTATTCTGAAGAAATACTTCTTCAGAGGACTGAAGGTAGGAGAGGATTAAGTCAGATCAAAAGGAGTATGTTGGGAATAAAAAACAAACGGTTATTATTACAGAAATGCTTTATTATAATGTCCATAATAAGTAGTTATAATGTAAATGTTAGCTAAGACAACCTAGAAGTGTAGACACGTGTGCCCCAACTGTACAAATTGCTATACAAGTGAACCACTGTCCGGGCACGCCCTCCGGCCGTCCACAATTGTACAATGTTTACACTTTATTTAATTTAGATTCGTCAATTACCAGCCGCGGAACAGTGCACTCACATGACATTTCATACAGTCTTTCAATTTTTAGCATATTAGTAAAATTAAGGTTTAGTTTTTTTTTTCATACATTTAGGTTACATCTTTTTGTACAGCCATATACAACAATTTTATTTCATATCTAAAAAAGAGTTTTTGATAATCAATCATTCGTGTATCTTCGATCGCGGCGGCCGACGCAATCGTACACCGCCCGCTTTAAAAATCTTTGAATTTAATACAAATGTGCATTACAATAAAATTAATTATCTGCCTAAGAATTACGGTGTAAATGATTGAATGTAGCGTGAGCGATCGACACGGCGGGGCGAGACATTTAAGTGAATTATTTAAATGAGAAAAAATGAATAATTACTCCCCCGCTGAACGTGTCAACGTTTCTGCGGCCGCATTCAAAACACTTACGTTATTATTAACTAACATCATTTCTACTTACTCACAGATATACATAATCATAAATCGACACTATGAGAAAGTGAATACAAAAAACAAACGTACGCAATGAGACTTAGCGGGTTGCTTTTGTCAATTAATCCATATACTTTAAACTTAATTGCGAAATTAAAAATAAATCAAGCATTATCATATAAAGATATATCGGTATGTGTTTCAAAATGCGTAATTAAACACTAACTATCAACTCAATTGGATTAAAATTAAAACATATTTTTTTTTTACTTATCCCTTCTTAAAGTTAATCGGCTGATTATGTCTGGATAACGTGACCGTGGTGAGAACACCGACATTGTGAAGTGATTTCTCATCAAGAATAATTACTCTACCGTAGTCGACTGCTTACACACCGGCTTGTATATTATTTATTATTAAAACATGAAGTCAGTTTGAATCGCATAGTTGCAAGAAAAATCCACAAAATATAGATTAAGTGCTTCGCTATTGACAAATCTATGTAAAAAATGTTACAATAATCTCGCGCTGATTTTGCAAATTGTTTATTTATGATTGAAAAATGGTCATTGGTTTTATTTCAGTTGAGTTTTATCATTTTATTGATTTGATGAGAGATGGGTCACGCAATTCGGATCACAAGCCGCTTAAAAAAAAATTCAGGCTATTGTCAAGCCGTCAAAGAGAGCTTACAATTAGTAATACACAAAATAGACGCAAATGCATATTCGCAAAGAAGAATTGAGATGAGACAAGAGGCGTTTTTGGATGATGCGATTTAAGTGAAGGTTCGTCGGATTCAACGTCCTCCCGAATAGAAGACGCGTGTCTTCACCGCGATCACAGCTCTAGTGTCAAAAATCGATAATGAAAGGTCCCCTAACCCAGCTAAATTGTCTAAAAGCTACTATACACTGTTGTTTTGATTTATTTTTATATAAACGGTTATCGATAATAATAATAATAATAATAATTATATGTCAAATGTTCAGCCTAAATAGTAAATACATACATAATATATATAAGAAAACGATTTTCCAGTGTGTTTGTAATGTTTTTGTTTTATGACTGTTGACGTGTCATTCTGGCGAGAGGAAATCGTCACGGAGGAGTACGCTCCGTGCGTAATGTCGACTGACAAACGCTACTTTCGTAATGTATATAAATATTAGAAACGTTAAGTTAAGAATAGTGATTAATAATTAACAAGATCTACAGATATTTGCATAATGCGAGCGAACGGGTGATGCGCGGTGGAATCGGGAGGGGCTGATGAGGGGGCGGGACTTGAAAGGAAACGGGAGCCTGGCCGGGCCACGCCACGCGGAGTGCCGCGCCGGAATTTACAAGGCGAAAAGCGAGCGAGAGATAGAGAGACAGAAATAGAATCGGATGTCTTGTGTACACATGAATGAGGTTTATGGACTTGAAACGCGATCGCTCTTTTTTATCTAAAAATACAGGAATATTACACTTTACAAAAAATGATTTCTTTTTTAATACTTATATAATCAAATATGTCCAATATGCGATAAACGGTATTATAGTTTATAGTTTAGTTTTTATTTTTCTACAAAAATGAAAAGATTCTTTCTTTTATTTAATTAAATATTCGTTAGGATTTACATGCTATTATTTTCAATAGAATTTTCACGAGAGGGTTTTTGTTTTTTGTTTTCTATACATCAGTCGGGTACGGTTGAGAGCTAGACCGACCGAACCGAACTTATAACCGCGGTTACCGCTCCCCGCTTATCGTTAAACCGACATAACTTAAACTAACAGATCTGATAAATGCAGTGAAACTGACGCGAACCGCGGCCGTCTGCCATCCAGGATTTCACTCGGAGACCGGCTCGCGGATTCAATTCGATCGAGACTACGCAACAAAATTAAACACTCCTTAATACAAAAGAATAAAAGAAACAGAGCGGAAGATCATTCCCGTGTTTCGCTAGACCACTATACGGTCTCGAAAAGAACTATTCGGCCAAATATACAAAAATGTTTAAATTACAATAATTAAAAAATAATCTAGACTAAATACTAATGTTGAAAAAATTAAAATCGTATGTGACAGAAAAAAATACAATACTTAGATCACGTCATGCCTATAAAAGAAAAAAAAAGATATACGAGAAAACAAAACAAACTATTCGAATATTCGAAGGGAGCAGCGGTGTTCGGTTCCATAGCGATTAAAAAAGAAAAAAAAAACAAAATGGCTGTACACTTTACAATGATTTTTTTTTCATCTTATTGTTACAACGAATATGTATATTTAACACTCAAAATACACCAGGAACGAGGCTGTATTCTTCCAACTAACTTCAAAGATATCAATAATAATTAATTATACATTGAAAACTAAATTCTAAATACAGTGTAATTCATAATAATATACTAAAATTAAAATAGTAATTAAAGCGTCGCGTTGACACTCTAGCGCCGCATTATCGGTCCCCGCCTATTTTGATCAAAACGGATGACAAACGGTCAGGTCAGGCGTTCGCCGGCTAAACCTAAATCCAGAAGATAAAAATTTACATCTAGAGTCTAATATTGATGATGCGGGTGTTGATTCTGACGACTAAAGCCTCACTAAGTGACGATACAAATTCTACAAATACAAGTTTACGCGGATGAGTTTTATCCCAATTATTGTTTACGCCCTACGGTAAAATACTACGAAAATTTGTAACGGAACCTCGTTCGATTGATATGGGCACTTTGGAAAGGCTCGATAGAGAGAATAACACTGTCCTCCACAAACCGGATATCAAATATGGCGCCAACGTCAAGGAGTGCAGGAAGCATCCAATATGTCGAGGTGACAAGCGTCTGCCACAACGATTTACCAAGAAACTTGAATAATCAAAATTCTGTATACCAACTAATTGTCTGAAAACTATTTTGTTTAGTGACATTGTTTAGATTAACGTTTAACAATGATAAATTGCACAGCGTTAGTATTAAAATATTAGCAATATTGGAATTGGTCGGCTTAAAGCATTATTTAGACCAATTTTGTCTTGTACTCTGTTATTTATCCCACTTAGTAAATTATTTTACATTGTAAAATGAGGTATATTTAACATTAGTCTTAATAATGGTGTGACGATCAAAACTGTTTAAACAAAAATTAATGTAATTATTTAAATATTATAAAATTAAGTAGGTAAATAAATGCCTCCTCAATTAATGAGAGCCTTCAGTTGGTTTGGTTGTGGTTAGATTTTTACAGCATTTCTTGATTAAAATGTCATTTGTAAACACTATGCTGTATTTTAATACCATGCCCTGCACTCCTCATCGGTGAAGCCTTGAAAAAATATACACTGTAGAGTCGGAGATCTCACATCCTCCTATTTTTAATTAAATCTATCCACTAATTGATCTTGAGGTATCATGTCATTATCATGCGCTGTCTGTCAGCCAGGGACCGGACTCGTCTGAACGATTTCACGTCACATCTACGCGACAACGACAGTGATAAATCAATAACCACGCGACACTAATATTGTATTTACATGAATACTAAAAATACCCAGCGGTCATCGTGTGATGTTGCGTAAAAACGTCGCACGTGCGGCACCTAGTTTGGCATTTCAATCGGCAAAAAAGCTATCTTAGTCGGGAACCTGCTGCGCAATTTTATACTTTTTTTTTATACATACATTTTCTACTTAAACACCGATACCATGTTATAAAACCACAGACGTCTACAAATATGTAAAGTGACATTCAACTATGTTTATCCCTTTTTTTCACTTAAATTTACAAACTAACTAATATTATTATTTTATTTAAAACGTCGACACGAATCGAGTTTGCTATTGTAGTTTTGGTGGTGGCTTGATTTATCTGCGTAAAGCTGTTACAATAAAAACAAGCTAATTTCATTCAGTGACGATAGATCGCGCGGGCGTTTATTTTTTAATATGAAATCAGCGATACCGCGTTTGATCACAGTGTACAATCAAATACTATTAATAATTTACAGTAATTTTTAAAAATATGACAAACGTCAAAACGACTGTGCACAAAGGTTAGCGTTTAGAAAAAAAACCAAAATATTCGACAGTGTTACCACCAAAAAAACAATCGTCACACGCGTGATTCGGTACATTCGAATCACGCACAAGAATACGATAGACCGTAGTCACCGCTTCAAAATTGACTTAATAATTATTGAAACCTCCAATGTTTCAATGAATGGAAAATATTATAATCAAATATTACAATACAATAAGATAAAAACTTATACAATAAAAAGATCAGTGTTGTTTTAAAAATATAATGTTATTGTGTGAAAACACAATCGGATAAAACATGAATTAATGATTATCTCAAAAGAGGAACTCGTAAAATTAACATTCATTTGAAACTTATTAATAAAAGTCAGAAAAGCCTGTAATCGATTTAAGAAATACATTAAAAAAATAAACAGGGAATTGATAACACAAACGTGTGAGATAGCGTGTTTTTAAAAATAGAGAAAAAATGCATATCTCACTACAGACTTATAATAGTACAGTAAAAACTATAGTCCGCTAAGTTAAGATATTTTAAACATCCCCGTTAAGAGAGAGAATAGCTCCACACTATACAAACTACATTTAATAATTAATATGTATGAAGTCAGACTACAATCATATGATTAATCGGAAATCGATTTGGGCTTCCGAAATGAAAGAGATACACAATGATAATCAGTAAGTTGATTTTCAGATTGAGAAATTAAAATATAAATTCCGGTATCATTATATGCCTCTTTACCGTAATTGCTCCACGCAAATGCGGAACAGCGGCGGATACAAAAATAAATAAAACGGTCACCCGAATCGGGATGTTCCCCGAGCCCAAGAACACTGGCTCAAAAATAAACAAAAAAAAATTAGAATGAAATGACAAAAAAAATTGCTACTACTTACTGGAAAAAAGTGTCTCACTTCAAAAATACCTGCACGAGTACTTTTTAAATTTTTTACACGAGAAATATTCAAATCAGACCAAAAGCGAGAGAAAAATTAATTACACACTTCTTTCGAGAGGCTCGCTAAAACGTTTAACGAAATACATTAAAAAAACAATATAATTAAAATACTTGACGATGAGAGAGTCGCTCTGCCGCTTTTCTAACTATTACACACCGGATTGCATCTGGATATTTGTCATCGCACCGACCACATTGATAAACCACAAACGAACGAAAATTATTATCGGTGTATTAGACGTACAGTTTACGGCGATTCCGAACTAGTAATAATAAGTCAAGATATTTGAAAAGTCAATTCTTGCAGTAGTGAATGTTTTATAAAAAAATAAGTTATCTCTGAAATCTTTCTTTGTAGAAGAGAGAAGCCGTGCCATTACTTCTACGTATATATTTGATTAGTTCTGCATTATAGTATCATCGTTACATGTTAAAACCGTTTGTGATTTATCATTGTAATGAGTCACATTATAATATATACAACAAATGCGTTACGGGGGTTAGAAGTTTGAATGAATTGCGGGCGAGAGGGTACAATACCACAGAGGTACTGTAAAAAATTGGAATCGATATATCACTAGAGATACCGGAGAGAACCGCCACACCAACGCAGCTCGTGAGAATTGAACAATATAATTACGGGCGTTTAGAATCGGTCAATGAAGTCGGTGAGGCGTAAATGTTCATCGAAACAGAGCCGATGCGTCGGTGAGGTCTAGAGGACGCCGTTGGTCGGAGGACCGATGGGTCCGATGGGCGCCATATCCGCCGCTGTCTTCATGAAGAACTTCTCCAGCTTAGCGATGATGTGCTTGCCGTAGGTGTACTTGCGCAGCGAGCTGAGGTGAGGCCGGATCTTGTGCATCAAAACTTTGCGTTGTGTTGGTTCTGACACATCGATCATCTTCTGCACCACGTAGTTGGCATACTGATCTTTCATCATCACGTGCAGAGCGCTGAAAATAAAACATATTTTAATCTTAACCACATTTAACAATCATCTATTTTCAAATATTGACTACTCTTTTAGTTGTAATGGCTCGATCTGTAGAATAAAATACAGCAAAATAAACAAACGTTGAGAAAGAAACCCAATACTATAAGTGCCATAGGATTTTCATACTACGTTGTATTGTGAACATTATAAATTGTAATAATTAAAAAATCAATATTTGTAACTCACTTGTCATTGAAACCGCAGACCTCATCGATGAGAATAGCCCGCTCCTGTCGAGTGGCATGCGTGACGCACTTCTCTACCACATTACTTGCAAACTTGTGCTGAGATAGATGAAGAACCTTCCCACGAACTCCAGCAATGAGGACGGCCTTGTCTTCAGCAGCTCCATGCTCTAAAAATCAATACAATTGAATTATAATATGTTCGAAGAAATAAATGAAATTAAACTACTAAAGGTTAAGAAGAGCAAACTTAATATCTATTTTAATCATTGTTTCATACAAAGCCAGGATTTGGCACAGAATATGATAAGAAAAAAGGTCAAAGAAGTCAATCTTGCATTTATCAGACAGTAACTAAAGAAAATGATTATTGCTTACCCAGCACATGTTGGATGACGTAGTTTCCATACTGATCTTGGATAAGTTGCTCTGTATGTGAATGAAGCTCTTGAAGAACTGGAGCCACCTGAAACCATTAATTACAATCATTACTCACTATTCTTTTACACAATGAGCTGACAAAAATAACTATAATATTGGATTTTCAAAATGAGCATAGCATGAGAATTTTTCATATTGTTTTTGAAGATGAATCATCTCTGATTCGTATCATTTGGATGATCACAAAAAATTACTTCAAGATATGGCTTATTGAGAGATATGAATCGATAGTAAATGAGGAATTAAAAAAAAGGATTGGTATAAAAAATATTTACCTGCTCTGCTGTGCAATGCTCCAAGATGCGCTGTATAACCCTGCATCCGTAAGGATGCGTACTGAGTGAATACACCTGTCCAGCGAACGCATTTATGACAAACTGCAGCGCATGCGGTTCCACGCACTCAATGCACTTCTGCACCACGTGGTTGCCGTTCTGGTCTTTCACGCACTTGAGAATATGACCGTCCAGCTCCCTAACGACTTCCTGTTGTTGTTCCGCTGGGATAGACTCCAGAGCCTTCTGGATCACACGACATCCATACATCTGCATGGCCAGAGTTAGCACATGCCCTCTCAACTGAAAAACAAAAACCGTTGGATTCAAATATTTGCTAACTTCTAATACTTCTGGAATGTGTATATCATTCACAAAACTTTAGATTTATTTTCGATGAATAAGATTTTTTACAACCACAGAATTTAAAGACACGATCCATACTTCATCAAAATGAATGATGTGTCTTATCTTCACAACACTACAATCTTGCAAAAAACTTTCTGCCACCTTATTCATAGTATTTCACTACCATTATTTGTGACCACTATGCTGCCTATTTCAAGTTAGGTCATTTCCAAAATAACTATAATGAAGTGTTGAATGACTTGTCGAAGTAAATATGGCATTGGACGAATTTTACCTTTTGCGCTAACGTTGTTTTCTGTTCAGGCGTTCCAAACTCGAAGAACTTCTGGATGACATAATTTCCGAAGACGTCTGTCATGAGGTTGTATGCTGCTCCCAAAATTTCACTGAACACCAACTGCTTGTCTAGTGCCGATGCCCTTTCCAGCTTCTGTTGGATAAATCTGGAACAAAATACAAAATATGAAATCTAGAGAAAGAGAAATCCTTCGTCAACAATTTTCGTTATTGTTTTTTATATTCATTCATTTAGTAAGCTACACAGCTAAGAGGAAAGAATCACAACAAAATCTCATTTACAGTTCTGATAATGGTGTCAAACGAAATCATCAAAAAAACTGGATATCAAGGCTAAATTAATATACGTCATCATTCAATCGCTGCAGAAATCTTTGGGTTCGATTACAATTTGTCTTCAACGGGTATTGAAATATTAATTATTTTAAGACGGTACATATGAGGATTTCCAAAGTGAACTTTTACTAGGCCAAAATTTAAAGGCGAAGATTTTTTGTATAGAAGAACAATATAGCATGTAAATCATTACACAAAAACCATGATATTTGGTTCTAATGTACAAAAAATACTAGTTCAAAATATTCTCTTTTGAATTTTGACATAATGGAATAAGTTCACTTTGGAACTAGTCGCCTTATGTGAGAATAATCCACTTTTCCAGGTTTCCTAGCATAATTGTCATTTATCGTGGGACCATCTCTGATGCTCATTATTGAATTATTAATAACAAATTGAATATCTCAATAGTGTCAAGCATCACTTTTATACATCAACCGATTAAATTGTGAGTATATTTTATTTAACTATTATATACTCTTGTCTGTTCCGCCGAAAGAGTTGGAGATTTAAATTAAATAAGTCGCAAGTCATGATAGTGACAGATTTGACACTCGAGCAATAAATCATGTCGTAATTGAATCAAGTGTTTGATTGTCACTCAATTATTGTAAATGCGAAGACGGTAGCAATTGGTTTATTTGAAATCAAACCGTGAAACACAGCATGTATACAGTGCGCTTAACTATATATAATTTGAGATGGCGTCATTTCAGAAGCAGGCAACGTAGAAAACTCACTCGAGATATTATTATTTGCTTGAATAATGGTTAAAGCAATCCTTCTAAAGATTTAACTGGCTTATATAAAACCCATACTTTCTTAAATGATATTTATTTAATTATAGTTTCGTTTCAACAGTTTTTATAAAAAAGTGAGTTTTATTAGTAGATATGGGTCACTGTAGACTAAGTAACTTAGTAACATATAATCTATTATATGAGTCGCTGAGTTGCAAAAAGCTCTCTTGATTCATGACCAACGCTAAAGGTAATGTTTAGCATAATTTAGTTAACTTAGTTTTAAATCCTTAACGTTATCTTTACCATTGGTCATGAATCCAGAGTGCTTTTTGCAACTCAGCGACTTATATAACAGATAATATGTTACTAAGTTACTTAGTCTATAGAGTGAGTTGTAGTGCATTAATAATTATAATCTTGATAATGGTGAGACAGCCAAATTAGCCACGGACAAACCATTAATAATTTCTATATAATACTGACTAAGGAGTCAAATAAAATTTCCAAAAGGTATATAAAATATTAAAAAATACACGAGTTCATGTCTATTTACCTGGAGCCGTGTTGGTCTTGTGAGAATTCCACGATGTGATTGGTGAGGTCTCGCAGCTGCAAGTTGGGATAGCGGTTGTTGCGGAAGTCCTCCAGCAAACCCGAGCGGCCTGGTGGCTTCTCTCCACCGACCACCAATTGTGTACCTACTCCTGTTAGGCAAAACACCACATAAAACGTTAATAATTAATGAATATTAATTAATAAGTTATACTTCTATCTGATTTCCGTTTAGTGGCATGTCTAGCTAAAAATATATCATATGTATCAGGAAGCTTCTATTTGTATGTTTATCATATTTTACGCTGACATCAAACTGGTTTTTGGCAGTCAGAATTTTTTCTGAATTTTGTATGTTCTACAAAAAATTAATATTCAGTATTTCTGAAAGCAGTGTTTTCCAAACTGTCAAGAGTGCTCCAGGAGCTGCTTCATAAGACTTTTATTGAAGTGCACTGGTGTGCACGATTTTTATTATGAACAACTTCATTATTAAGCTCTGTCTTTTGTCAGAAATCAAATTCGAGATGATTCTATAAGACAAAGCCCATAGGGTACGGATGTAAAATTAAAGTAACCAGTTAAAAATTGGGTAATCCAAGAGTTCGGAGTAGATAAACTCCTTGCTAATGTAGTGGCAAGCAATCCTATCTGTCTGCATTCAACTGATAAAATATTCTTGAATATGATGTGATAGAAATCCATTTATTTGTTATTTCATCCATTTATAGCCACATTACACTGCGAGTACAAAATAATTGCACTCTTTATGAATAAAAGAATTTTAAGTATACTAGATATTTCTGTAACAATAAAAGTGTGCTTTCAACACAGCTTTCTGTAAATACAAAGTGATAACATCTGAACCAGTGTAAATAATATGTAAAGAATTATTTTCAAGAGGAGGACTCACCTATGCCTGTGCCCATGGATCCAACTCCACTCAGCTTGCTCAGCAGCGATGAAGAGGATGTGGAACCGAACATTCCATTTGGAGTGAGAGCCTGCGCCGCTGCCAGAGTCACGGCTCTGTAAAACATACAATAAACATTAATATAAATATCACGGAGACAAGCCAAAAGAATTTTTGTAAATTATATGTCGACAGGTAAAATGCAGGTCGCAAACAATGTGCCATGCAGATGTCAACATGGCACATTGTTTTTTCTTTGTTCAGTAAAAATTTTTATTCAAATTTTAAAATTCATTATGAGACACAGTGTTGCAAGTAAAAATATACCAATTCATAAGTTTTTCCTGGAATAAAATCATACAAAATAAAATATAATATTGTTCCAGAGAAAACAAAGAAATTGATTAATTGTCACTCGCTTCCATTGTCCAGACACATTTTATAAACTATTTTTTGATAAACAATATCAACACATTCACTGAAAATTTCATAGAATTAAATATACACAGAATTACATGATTATACGTCTTTACACAAATATCATTTATCAGTTATTTCAATACGAGTGCATTTTTGGTAAAATTTGATTATCGATACAAAAGTTACAATTTCAAGTTTAATATAAAAATAACAACACATTTTTTTACAGTTTATGTACATTTTATAACAAGGATTTGATGTTTGCAATCAAATATAATGCATGTTGCACACACAAAATGTAAATACAAAATCGATCAACGACCAAAAAAAATACTGTCAAAATAATTTACAACCACACAATTTTACGGTATGAACCGATATTCTGTACATATAAAACATGATATAATTTATCTTTACGATCAAATTAGCCGCACATACTTCTATCATACAAAGATCTATTTTGTCTGAAAATCAAGAGTTTTAATATAAAAAATAAGCATCTGGATATTTGCTTATTAGAAGATATCTCCAAGAATTGTGTTGTCGCGAATTGATTGTTAGCCATTCATTCAAACAAAAAAGGAAAGCATTTATCAAATCTACTACCAATGCTTCATCAAAAAGAGAATCTGAATGATAAGCAATGGAAGACATAACCTAACCAATGATTTGTATGTCTGGCATGTATCAATAAGAATTGAGTTGGTCTTAAAGTAGACTACAATGATTTCTCATCTGAAATTGTGCGTTAAAAAATAAGAGAAACATTCAAGGCTTCTTCTTCTGTGATGTTTCAAACATAAAACAACCAATCATTCTAATCCTATCATACTCAGCTATGTGATCTTCAAATGTCCACTAACCTGTACTTTGCAGCTTCGGCTCCTGGTGCAGCGGAAACCACTCTCTGGAGTCCGGCTGTTGCCTGCAGTGGCGGTGAAAGGGGGGGCCCTGTTGCCCATTTGCTGTTCAGTGCCGACGGGCTGAACTGCCCGCCTCCCACTCTCTCGAGGCTATCTCGGCGTCCTCCTAATCCTGAGCCCAATGTCACACCTACGGCACGATACATATCATATTTACAATGCGCCATTATGAGTCATGCTCAGAATGAGTTTTGGAAAAAAAATTATGCCCACAACTAAAAGGATCCATTGAAGATTACTATGTTACAACTCCATTGAAATGCTGTGTCTCTCTCTTCTCTGTCTCATCTTCAGTTTCTGCTGCCCGAAAATAACTAAAATAACTATTGGCCATTGATTTGATAGTAAAATATAAGTATTAATTTTTAGTAGACGTCTCTTATGACAAAAACTAAAACGAATTTGTAATAACAATTAATTTGTCAGTTGGACCAACATTATAAACAACATACTTTCCCTGGAAAAAGATTTTATGTAACATTTATCAAGAACGAAGAAAAGATATTTTTTATCACTGCTTACAATGCTGTTCTAACTTCAATTTTTAAAATGAGTGTTAATTTCCATCATACAAGAAAACAAATGTATTTAATAAAGAAAACATTGTAATTAATAATTAATTTTAATAACATGTGACATCGCTATATGAGACGTTAGATGGAGCACATAGCCACCGTACTGCATCCTATTCTATTAATTGTCAAAAGAAAACATCATTGATTTTATTATTGTTAAGCAGTCTGTTTTCATAGATTAAAAACACTAACATGAGACAATAAGAGCAATTTCATATTAAATGGATTTTAAATTCAATTCTTTTCATTGTCGGCTTTTTTAAGACTATACATATAAACACAAGAAACCATCATACCACTATTTTATTTACAAATTAGTTTATTTTAATTAATTAAGAAATATTTATAGAACAATATCAAAATCAAGTGACAAAATACTTCACTAAAGACTAAATAATAATCATGATATATCTACTGTATTATTTACAAAAATAAATTATATTTTAACAATTGAACAAACTATTATGTTTATTGAAATAAAAAGTATGTATAGAATATTAATGAAAAAGTTTAAAACAGTATATTAAATGAAAATGAATGATTGAAAAATTTATTTACTAAGCCGATGTGTCGAAGAAAGCATTTATTTTGTAATGATGTATGGTTGTAAATAAGACTTGGTGTTAGTAAGAAAAATAAATTTATTTTCTCCATCACGCTTTAGTTTCATTTATACAGTCCCACCTGCAATGAGCCATATACGTCAAGTACATCATTCGGCATGTGCATAAAAATATTTTTCAGCCAATTATGAAACAAAATCAGCATACAGTAACTCTCCATTGACAACTTTATGTCACTGACCACGTGGACGATCCAATAAACCAAATATAATACCCTGAATTCGAAGACACACAACAATTAAAAATTCACCCAGCGGGATTTGAATCCACATCCAAACCGATACTCTATGGTAGACGGTTAATTCATTGTCATTAGACTGAGATAAAGACAAGTTTAAATACAATTATAATAACTTATATGTCTTTTGGGCAGGCCAAATTTTTTAAAATATACCCTATAAACAATACTGAAGTTTTTCTGTAACTTGATCAAAGTCCTTTTGCAAGGACTATGAAATAATTGGACCCAAGACTGTATAAAGTAACAATAATTTGAATGAATAGTTTTATACACTTCTATATTAAAATTAAGAAACACTGCCGTGTTTAATTCATATATTTAGTAGAATTTGGTCGATTGGTTTTATTTGCTCCTAATTTGCAAGTCCAACATATCGCCTTTTAGGTTGGTCCACGGCACATATCAGACCCAAAATTCATAATGTACAGTAAGGTTAGATCATGTCAAGTTAGGTTGGGTCGACTAAAATTAAGTCGGCGTAAGTTACATAAAGTCAGTCAGGTGTAAGTCGAGTTAAGTAAAGGCACAGATTAAGTCGAGTTAAGCTAGGTTAGATTTAAGTTAGGTGAAGTGAGGTTACCATAGTGATGCGATGATGACCGACCTGAGAGCGGCGCCGCCGGGCTGCCAGCGTGCAGCGATGGCGCGAACGCCCCCGGAAACAGTCCCGAAGATTGCGACACACCTGCGGCACCCACACACACACACACGCCACAAGCGCACACAAAAGCTCATATTAGTTTGATACGTCAGTTTTTTATACATTTCAGAATTAGACAGGAAAACCCAATTAAGAAACCAACCTATTTTAATGCAAATCGAAAAACAATACAAAATATATTATTTATATACAATATATTTTATCGTATATCACTATGCAATATGGTGTGTATACCGTGGCGACTGATTGTTATTCATTTACACGTCAACAACCAATATCCTGACTTTGAAACCCTAATAATGAAGCCAACTATGTAAATTGAAGTAGCTAATTTAGGCTTCATAATAAGAGATAATAAATATGTATGTATTACCATTAGATTTGCATTATAAAAAGTTTGGGCGATCCTGATTTTATGAAGTTCACACCTACACCAGTCCCACAAAATATTCGTCAAAAGTAAACAAAACAAAAATGGAATTTTGATACTTAGCGTCAAAGCCTGTTCAAAATATGACTGCTACATTGATATTCTGATTGGATGTCAGTCGTACTATTTCGACTCTACAAAGTGCTTATTATCAGCTAAATAAAAAATTAAATACATCTATAAACATTGGCTTATTGAGATTTGATTTTAAAAACATATTGACGAATATCCAGTGGGAAAAAGTTAAAAATAAAAACAGTTTGTTGATGATCGATAGATGGAAAGTTTAAACATTAAACAATACTACAAATTTACAGTAAAATTAACAACAGTGTGTAGAAATCAACCAAAATATTAAATTCTTAATAAGTTAAAAAAAGTTTGAGAAACATAGGAAAGTACATCTATCTGCAATTTATCATATTATTTATATTAAATATTGAAATACTATTTTGATAATTTTATATCGTCCACCCAAATATCAAACATCGTAATTCTATTGTTAAATGTATAGAAAATTATAAATAGAAGATATAAGTAAAGTTTTTATATTGTAATAATATTTACAAAAAAGAATTACAATGTTTGTTAATTTGATGGACAAGTTGGCGTTAATAACAAAGCACAGTTTGAGAATAATTGAAAAAAAAACTTTCATAAGGAGAGTTACA
>JAGVSQ010002611.1:0-24063 GCA_022683975.1 Rhyacophila evoluta | reverse complement strand
CACCTGCAACATACGCGTTTGTGTGACACGTGCCACAAAATATGTGTGATTTTTTTTAAAAAATGTAATTTTTCTGACCGCGTAAAAGTGAAACCGCATAAACTGGGTACCGCGTGAACCGAAAGATGAGTGTATAATGTACATGCTTTCATTGAACAATGTAAAGATAATTATCATTGTAAAATTTTAAATATTTAAAGGTGTTTTTGGCTAATATAAATCGTTTGTTGAAAACATTTAGTAATTAAATTAAAAATTAAATAAAATTAGATTTATAAAATAACGTTAAAAAGAAAAAAATAGCATACGAGTATCGGCAAGGAAAAATGTTGTACGCATACTTAACGAATCGAGATGTATTGAAATTCTTTGAAGTCAATAAATAAATTCCAGACCTTCTGTAAGATACGCCACTGCCACAAAAAAACAATCACGTCAATTGAAATCGAGTCAGGCGATTGAATTGTTGTATTTTTGAATAGGGCCGGTTTCTGACCTCTGACTGCTGGACCATCTAAAATTAGCAACCATCGATTTTCCCGCTCGAGTCGGAAATGCTTAAAATGAGATGAAATCGACCTTCCACTCCCCCCACGCGACACAATAGAGGACGGTGGTGTAATAAATTATTATCATCAGAAACTTTTCTCTCCGTTCTTATAAATGGTACTTCCTTGTGATTGATTCTCCGAGACGATAAAAAGTGTTAAGTGTCTTCTGATTTATGTTCGGATTTATCTATATTTTCCATCATCTATTTTTAGTATTATCATTGCTATATATGAGAAATCTCAGACGTCTTCGCATAAGATTAGGCCAACTAGAATATACAGATTATTAGCAAAGCTGAGTGATATTTTCTTCTAATATTTATGGCAACTGTTTTGAATGATAATTATAATTATACGATCTTCAATTTATACTGGGAAAAATAAAAATAAAACTATAGATTTTTCATTAGATTAGATTACAAAAATACGATTTGGATTTGGTCATGATATAGAAATCCATTCATTTTACCTTGGAGAAAATACTTTAAATTGTTTTTTTATTATTTTTATGTGATGTCAATTTGTATAGCTGTTACTTAAGTTAAAGAAATTGCGTTGGGAGTAAATATCTTCCAACAGAGTAAAAATGAGATTAAATGATATTATTTTATAGATATCTAGATTACACTTTATCTTATTTGGTAAACTTTCTTAGAATATAGATCGTTTTTTTTATTTCTTACTCAAATTATACATTTATTTTAATATAAGTTCTATTTCTAATATCTATTATTTTCAAAACCGAAGTTTTTCAATACCATGTATTGTTTTATACTTAAAACTTGAAATGTTCTTATCGTATCAAATAAATAAGTATTTCTTTTCAAAGCTTCGATCAGTTTCATTCTGAAAAACAATCAACTAACGACAGTCTATAGTATATAAGATACGTAAAATTCCACACTATTAAGCCATTACCATGATCATATGTAATACATACAGTCTGTAAATGTTTCAAATAAGTTAACACCATTAATAGGTGCAATTTTGATAAGATTCATTGTTAAATATAAGTTAAAAGCATGTTTTGAAAATAAAAGTAACCAGTAATTATCTATATAAATCATTTATATGGACCAACATTAATATGAAAGTGATTTAAATAGAGTAGTAGAGAGATTGCATGATATTTGTAGGTATACAGGGTGACCATTATTCGCATATAGAACCATGCCTTTGATCAGTGTGCACGGATTAATAATTTATTCCATACAAATCTGTTTGTCAATTTCATCGTTAATAGTTTTAGTTGGAATGCGAATCGCTTTCAAACTTATCATATTAATTCGATTTCAGCGAAAAGTGTACTTTTGCTCAAAACTTCGCCTTCATTAATACTATTAGATTCTGCAGATAACGAAAATGAATTATTAGTTAGCTAACAGTACGTTAAATCAAATATCATCATTGATATCAAGAAATATTATTATTCATCTATTTCAAAGTCAACTATACATAACGTCTGATCTTCAATTTCTATCACTTACAATGCCTCACCGGTAGCATAGATGTTAGCATATATGTAGCAATCGTTCAGAACCAACGATCGGTCCGAAAGATCCAAAAATGCAAGACTGGATGTTCGTTGGGCTTAACGATTGTCTAACAACCAAAGTTCGTGGAAATATGATGTTTCAAGACATAATTTTGATGATTTTCGGAGAAAAAATGATAAAAAAATCAGTTACAATATTGGCTTATTACAGACGGTGACACAAATAGCAGAATTAAACTTTTTAGGACTCGTGGCTTATTTATCAATGTATTAGAAACTATAAATACCTACTTGATAGCGTATAATATACGTTGTAATGTTATATTATATTGTATATTATGTTAGCGTGGGCATCTCGTATCCTCAATTCACACATGTGCCGAATTAAAAAAATCGAAATGGCAAGAATAGTTCACCATTGAGTTAAGGAATAATCTGAAAACCAATTCCCGTGAAAAATAAAGTATCAAATCATTTCTTCACACGAATATGCGGATCTCCAAATATTTCACCTTCATATATTTAAGTAGTCTGAGAAAATTATGCCACAAAAAATAAAATTTTCAGTCCTTTTATGATTTTTGGCTGCACATTTGTGAATAAAAATTGCTAATAAAAAATATAATTCATTAAATTCTGAATTATTTAAAACTGGTAAACTTCCATATGTGAGATCACCAGTTTTAAATAATTCAGAACTTAAAATCAATTTCCATCAAGCACCATCAGTCGAAAATATTAATTATATAATTAATTAATAAAGAATTAACAGGGAATACGAGTTGGTCTAGTGAAACTTTTGGCGTTGTATTCATTAAAATCCAACCTAAAAGAATATCTTAATGAAATGGGCCTAAATAATGTTAATCTTTTTTAAATGGATTTACACTTCAAACATTTTCAAACAACATCCCCGCCAAAAGTGGAGCATTTGGGTCTTCGTAATGTAAAAACTTCCACTATAAAATATAGATTTTAATGATTTAAGCAAAATAGAAACATAACAAAAGTTGGCTGCAAATTGTTCAACTAAAAATGCACTCAAATTAGTACTAAAAGTCGTCGATCACCACATTTAAAACTTATTTTAATGATTTTAAATGATTCAAATATGTCTATTTAACAATTTAATTTAAAAATTAGAAACTCGAACGTAAATATATAACAAGTATTGATAGACGTTGTTTTACAAAATTTTTTAACTACAATACTGACTTTTCATTCTATTTTCCAAAAATCACGCGGAAAATATTAAATTACATAAAGAATCTAAAGTCTTTATATAAATATTAATCCGTTCATTATGACAGGTCTGAAATGGCTCAAATTTTACCCAAGTTAATACCAGCGGAAACGCGTCATATTAAAACACTGTAGACAATAGAGTAATGGGAGCACACAGTTCTCATTTTGCATAAATCAGGTAAACCGATTGTTTGCGGGTGACTTATAATAAGAAAAGTTAGTGACGCTAAAGAGGTGGGAAGGTTCTATTAACCGAAGAGGAAACGCCATAACGCTATCCTTTGAGTATTATTTTGGTGAACGATTGACACTGGTAATAAAAGTTATAATATAAAACTAGAATATACGAAGACAGTTATTGGTGTCTTTAATTATTGTATAACTTGATACTTGTTCCATGCATGAATTTTGTATCACAAGATATCTGTATACTAAGCTGTGAAAATAAATGCATGTCTTGAGTTTTGTGGATGGAAAAGATAAAAAAATGACCATATGCAGTAATACAATAATAAATTTACGATGGTGGAGTTGTTTCAATTACTTATGGCAGATGATTTAAGAGATTTTTGACTTAACATGTCTATTTTTCGAGCCGATCAGTGTCTCGGTATGTAGCTACATACAATTAACATAATGTATTTTACAGAAATGCTGAATGGTGGTCTAACCTGGAAAGACTATATTACACTAAATGTTCTCGAAGAATCGGCATTCGGATTAAATGCATTATACTCGTGCATTAAATGTATATTCAAAATTTTATTTTCATTGTAATATGTCTTAAAATATTTTTTTAATATGTGCTCGGAACCAACAATTTTAATATGTGCCCGTAACACAGCAATTTTCTGGTCGGTAAATACGACTGAAATGCAAGCGCCATGTGAAATATTTATGTGAAACGGATCTTTTTTATCTACGAAAGAAGTATCATGGTATAAAAATATACACGTTTAAAGCCGTTGATTAAGAAAAGTCATTTATATTTATGTCAGAATTTTTGTTTCTTGAAAACAATTCTATTAATTCTATTGAAAAAAAGTATTAATTTAAAAAACTCTGAAAAAAATGAAAATGATATACTCGTGTATCTATCGAGTTATCGTGATAATAAAATCTGTTATTTCCTCAAGGCTATAAATCAAACCATAAAAAACAGGCGTTCGTCTATAAAATCTGTCAAATATTATCACAAACCCATCGGTAGCATGGCCGCAAAAAGAGTTAAGCCCATCCTATGCACATATGGCATGTGAAAAGGTTATGTTTAGAAATAGATTGAAATCACAATGACATAACCCATAGAAGAGAAAATTCCCGAGAGTGAGGGTAACTTTTATCTATGGGACGTTTCTAGGCCAAGCAACTTTGAGGAAGCTTTAAGCTCCGCGAAGGATACCGTTTTTGATCGTGAAGTTTGCACAAAGTTTGCGGTTAAAAAAGTTTCTTTGTACTTAAATGTTTGTTTGTTGTAATAAATGTTTTATTCATTTATAGTGTTGTAAATTTAAGAAATATAAAATAAAAAAAAATCTGTCAAAACAAAGACAACAATAAACTTTCATCACGTAAATCACATAATGATATTGTTAATTTTAGAATTTTCTTGCGTAAAAATAATAGTTTATATTCATACGCCAGCACTGGTAACACATGGCTTACACTTTACGCTTTTGTCTAATAGGAGGTCGCTTTTGAAGGTATTTTAATTCATTCTCTCACTGTATAATTTGAAAACTCAGACAATGGAAGGATACATTTCTCCAGTAAACCTGAACGGTCATAAAATGGTAACATAGTTTTATCCCTAGTTGAATACAAATGAAACGCACATTATTATTGTTTTTCCTTTTCCGCTCTTAAGCATATGCGGTTATTATATGTGGTTATTCATATTGTAAATAATTATTCTAATAAATTAATTTTCATAAGTAAAAAATAAAATTAAACTATACCGCGGTGTTAGAGATGTTAGCATTTAGTTTCTGATTCCCGATGTTTTTGGGTTATAATCCTATTGGACAGTAAAGGAATGTTTATGAAATTGGATGCCTAATGGTCTGAGCAAATGGGAACAATAAATTATTGTAAAGATCTGTCAAATTATGTAGAGAATGTATATTCAGAAAAAAACATATTAGAGCAGAAAGAAATGAATTTTTCAGAAAATAAATTAGAATATTTGAAATTATTTAAGTTAAAATTATATTTGCACTAAACACAATTAGTCGAGAATTAATTGTGTTAATAGGTTGAGCGTTTGTCTTGTAATAAATGTTTGCGGAAATGGTGCGAAATTGAAAAATTTGGCATTTTGGCCATTATCAATTTTTAAACATGTTCTTAATGCCCCAAAATATCAGATTTTTAACATCACGTTTTTAATTCGAAAACACTTTATTGATGTATTAAAAAAATGCAAATAATGTGGTTATAATATTTGCATTTATTTTAGTATGAAAAGGTCTATCACGCATTTAATAGTATATAATATGAAGGAATGTCATAAGCTGTATATTTTCTATGCATACGTGAGGCCTGAGCATTAAAATAGCGTTGAAGGTTGGCGATTTGATGTCGATTCATATATATTATGAGATAACTATAATATTCAACTTAACATTTTAAATAATAAAATAAAACGATAACTCTCAATATACTGTGTGCTTTGAAAAAAGCTCTGCGGAAAAATAAAATAAAACAAAAAAGACAAAAAAGCTGACGTACTTTATTGCACGTGTACGAAACACGAAAGTTCGAAACGTACAAAAAAGGATTCGATAATTGTAAAGTGAGTGTAAAAATTTGAACAATACAAAGCTTGTTTTTGTTCAACTGGTCTTTGTGCTTAGGATTTTGTGCCTGTTATGTTTTGTGTCGCTCGTTTTTACATATGACGTTTTCCCAATTTTGGTTTTCCTTACATACAGTAAGAACTCACTTATCCGATGGATATTCAAAAAAGGTTTGGACGTATTTAAAAAAATATGCTGCCCAATGTAATTTTTGTGTATCAATTTTTTACATAATGTTGTATTACTTTTTACTATGGTTTTGGAGAAGGACTATTGTATCCTTTATAACAGTGAAAAAAAGTTTCTTTATAAAGATGAAAAGATAATTTATGTCCAAATACTGACTGAGTTTGTGTGTATATTAAAGTTGCAGGCACGTAAATTAGTGTTTTTACCGAAAAGAGAATAAAAAAAAATGTTAGACGATTTGCAAAGATGGTAAACTTATGGCTTATTTTATAATTAAGCTATTTAAATTTTTAATTTACAAATACTTACATAAAGACAATCTTAGGACGTATTTATTTGTGTACACGTAATGATTTTGTTTGTGGATGAAATAAAATTTTGTTGTCTTTATTATACAACTTATAGTCCATTTTCGAAAGAAATGAAATTGAAATTATTTTGTATGTTTTACCTGGAATAATATAAATTATCTACATGTATGCTGATCTTTTACATGTATGACGATGGTGAATTATATATTTCTCGTATATTAGTTGATCCATATTTTTCTAAAGAAAACCTAACACTAAATTTTTTTTTTAAGCCAAACGTAGAACTAACCTATCTATATTGTTCTCAAAATAGGAAGCATTGATTAAGTTTAACGAAATCAACCTGGTTATTGATATATTTTACACGGCTGGATATCAAATATTTAGTTTCTTTATTTTAAATTTGTTTATAAAATAATATTTGGCAACTATTTAAAGTAGAGATAATTTAAGCATATTAATCTTGTTTTGACTAATGTATAATTATTTGCCTGTCATACAGATTAAAATATCTTTTTCTGATAATATTAAATATTTAAGATTTTAACACAATAAATTAAAATGCTTCATATTTTTTTCAGTGGAAAATGGTATTCACTGAAGAAATAATAATATAATAATGCGAAAATCATATTAGAATAAGCGATGCGTAAATATATGCGGCAGAGAAAAGAGGTGGTGATATTTTTCTACATTCCGAAGGCATAAAAAACACATTAATTTTATTTCACTCCGGAATTTCCTTATTAGCTCCATAACGATTAAGCGCAATTTTCACCGCCCATTCCAAAATGAAAATCCTTGAAAAGTTTACCCTGTAATAATTTGACTGGAATTTTCATAGTCCGTGAGACAAAAGCCGGATGCAATTTATATTTCTCTTATCTAAACTGAGCATGCAATGAAATGTGTGTCTGACATTTTTACTAAAAATAAATGAAAATAAAAATTTAAGGTATTAATAAAGTTAATATTTAGAAAACTTATTTGATTTTAGATGCGTGTGTGTGTATGTTGATCCATATATTATATAAAATTATATATCGTTTAAATACTACGCAAATCCAAAGACAAGTGTTTTAAAAGATATCTATTAAATATTACGTAAAGTGTTGAGCACACAAGAGAAAAAATATAAGTTATATGGAGTGTTTTAGTTAGTGATTAAAAATTAAAGAGAATTCTAAAAGAAACCAAATACTAATGCACTAATTGTTTAAAAAAATAATAAATTGTACGTAACTTGGGGTTTTAATAAAATCACCAGACAACGAGATGTAATACTTGTATTATAACCAAAAAGAAAATTGTGAGTAATAAGCCCAATCTAGCAATATTTGAAATTTAGGATTTCCGGAAAATATTCTTTCAACTAGCAGGATCCTGTCATATTTAAATACCATTATTTACCATCTAAATGATGTATTCAGTAAAATTAAAGAATAACGTCATTTCATAAAAAGGTGTAAAGCAACTGGTTAATAACAAAGAATGGCATTATATTCTACATAGTAAGAAATAGATATGGAGGAATAAAAATCCAAATGAAAATATCATTAATGATTTTTAACACAAACTATGCTCCAAATCCTATAAAGCTACTCGTTAAACGGGTCGTGATAATACAAGAGACAAACACAAGAGTAGTGTGTGTGTGTATTTTTTTCTGTAAATATGCGCATGTAAAAACGTGTTTTTTAAATATTAAATAACATTACTGGCTTATATAGCTAATAATATAGATAAGCGAAGGTGTCTAGAAAAAGACATTTAATTTACGGAATTAAAATAAACCATTTTGTTTGATAATATCAACCATATATTAAAAGTAATACGTAATACATGTCAAGGTTCAACGGTTTTTTCTGGAATATAGATGTGTAAAGTAATTGTAACTTATATGAGTAGTTAATTGTGTATATAACTTTGTATTGTGCGTAACATTGAATCAAACTCTGATATATTGAAAGACTATTATTAGCGTAACAATAAGGAATTCTATACTTGAAGGCGAAAGCTAAATACACTTTCGTATATTCCGCAAATCTTAATAAATTATGTTCGCTCAGGGATCCCGGGTATAATTGACCTTTTCGTTCTGTGATTAAAGTCTGGTAAAGCGTTTATGGTTGTACTGCGGTTGGTTCAACCAGGAACAAAACAATACAGAATATAATATAATTTAACTTGAAAGGAAATTACTTAGCTTGTTTTGTTTTTTATTAAAATACAAAAAAGTTTCAAGTTAATGTACTTATACATTAAAAACTATCACAGAATATCTAATATAGTTTCAAATATACTAATATACTGTTAGTAAATA
Organism: Rhyacophila evoluta; assembly: GCA_022683975.1. Lineage (NCBI taxonomy): Eukaryota > Metazoa > Arthropoda > Insecta > Trichoptera > Rhyacophilidae > Rhyacophila > Rhyacophila evoluta. The sequence continues at coordinate 15,151 of JAGVSQ010002611.1, read as the reverse complement.
CGTAAGAACGTGTAAAAGTAATTTATGTCTTTTTACAGGCGTACCAAAAATACCTTATTTATAATTATTTATATGGATCATGTCTGCTCCAAAATTGAAACATATGGATCTATACTATAGGTTCTTAATCTTTTTTGGCCTAAAATCTCCTTAATGAAACAAAAGTTCAAAATTATTCACCTTTTTCTTATGTAATTTACTTGTTAATTTCTTCTATAAAAAGCCAGCGTAAAGCAGATGCCTGACCGCCCACCTCTTAGACTACCTTAATGCTTCTGAAGCCATACTCGCCCCCTAAAAGGCTTCAGCGTCCACACGGAGGAGGTACCGCCCACTCTGGGAACCTATGATCTAAACGATGTTAAAATGTATACTCCAAAAACGAAGTCCGTGGAATTTTTTAATGTGAAGACTTATTTCAACAGTTTTTTTTCACGAATTTGGTTGTCTGCCATTTGCTTAACCCATTAAGTCTTGCGACATTTAATTTTTAAAATCCAGCAGCTTTGAGTTTCAAACTAAGAATTTGCGGATCCACTTAGGACGCTCGGAAAATCACGTTAACCTCTCGGCTATAACAGTGGCATGTATTTAAGTCATACTAATATAATATGTAATATATTAGAATTATTTTATACCTGTAGCTGTAAAAAAGAATATCCTATTTTAGTTTTTATTGATTTTTGTTATTTTATTATTGTAAATCGATTTCAAAGTTTTCCGAAATGTTTGTATCGTAAAAATATTGTGTAAAATTTTACAAGAATAATGCGAATTATGAAAGCCAAAAAAACAGTGGTTCATATCATTCATTACCCGTAATTTTTACTACACATAATCATATGTAAGTGATTAAAAACTGTAATGAGACCGCAAATAACAGGCAAGAATGAAGGCTTCCTCGGAGTCGGCCTAAGCCTACATTGTGTTTTAACGAGATATGATGAAGACCACATCAATTGTTTTATTTTATAATAAAATTAAAATTAGCATAATTATTATATTATAATAACACTGAGCGTAATATTTACGTCTATGAAACCGATTCAGGTAATACTCAGCTCTAATAACGTGATTTTACCTGCTTTATTTTAATTCAATAGAAACGTGTCAGGGAATGCTTAAAATAAATTTATCTGTAATGATAAAAACCCACCTTTCCGGAGTAGAGGTACGGATTCATTCTTTTCGTACCCGATCTGTAGATACAATGGTAGAAAATATAAAACACTGCTCAATAACACAATTCTAGTGGAAAAACCATCGAGGTAAAATCGTGAGGGAAATTTCGATTTTCTCTGAACTTTCTCCGAAGGTCATTCGGCCAATGGAACCTTTCTATATATTTGTAAGTCTGTTCTGGACAACTTGTATTCGTTCCATTTCTTGCATAAAACAATGAAAAAATAAATTTTCTTGTTGCGAAACAAATCGGAGAAGGGTTTAAATTAAAACGAATATTTAAAGCACGGACTTATCGGAAAAGTTTTATTAGTGATAATATATACGTGAAAATTTAAAATCAAAATAGAATTTTCAAAGTATCAGAAAATTATGCGTATATAAATTTGACAGGAAGTTAAAAATTATTAATAAACACCGTATAACTATTTATAGAATTTAATCTTTAATTAAAATACATAAAGTCATTATTTGAAATATAAATAAGCACACATTATATAAATACATAAAAATAAGAAATAATGTTTGAATACATACATTATTTGTATTTAAAAATGTATATTTTAGTTTGGAAATAGTCATAATGTAACAAATTCACCAGAAATTTGTAATCTGAAATGTAGTAATGATAGATAAAATTAAATAATTTTAATTAAACGATATTTGAATTGTGTACTAAGGTAAAAAAACTATGCATATATTATTAACAAGCCGTACACATCGATCTCGAAAAAAAAAGGATGTAACTCTCAGTTTTTTTAAACCAGGTTTTCTTCCTTATCCACAAAAAAATAAGCATACGTTATATTAAAATCATTTTTATTGGATTTTTAATCTAATATATTATATGATATAAAATTAATGTCATGTTGAGTAAATAAAAATCAGTAAGCACTTTAGATTTCCAGTTCAAGTGCTAAAAGGGTATGGTAACTGATATACAATAGTTTTATCCACTTTAGAGAACTTTTTCGTTCATGCGGCTTCCTATAAAAGCGTGCATACAGCATTTCCAGGATTCTTTGTTACGCACCAGTCACTTTATAATTAATAGCATAACATGTCATGATGAGCTGCCTCAACTCCACTGAGTAAATTTTGTGGATATTATCTGACAATATTCCAAGATTTCGGCAGATGCAAACCAGAATTCAGGACCTTTGAAGTCATTTGGAGTAAATTAAACATTGATTCATAACTTACTATTCAAATGCACTGCTTAGTTTCTCGAAAATTTAAATCATCTCATTTATAGTAAGTACTATTAGATGTAAACGGTTTTATAACACTAATGATGAAGCAATATACCGTGTGCTGCACAAGAAAAATTTTATCAAAGACAAAACACTTATACACTATTTTTTCGACCAATTCTACAATTTTTTTACTGCCTAAAGGTATCGTTAAATTGAATAATAAAGTGGAAAATGCAATTTGACGTAATAAAAAGAAGAATTTTTCATTTACTGTTGAGTTAAGTTATTTTGTATACGGTATTTGAGCAATAGAAATATTAATTTTGTTCTTTCGAAAAAGTCCGATTCAAATATATTATACTCTTGCACCATCGCTCTTTGAAGCACTTCTAAAACGTAATTTTAGACTTAGCGTTTAGCTAGTATAGTGATTCTATATTTATAAGCTTTTTTTCTTTTAAATATTGGCAAAATTTCGTCTAAATACAAATACAAAATACAAAAAATTGCAAGAGACCATGAAAATATAGAAATTGAAGCATCATAACGATGTTGTTTTGATTAAAAATTCACAAACAAGCAGTCAAGTGTGTGAGAAGGCGTATTATTGTGGCTGGACGTAATTTTATCATGAGCGATATTTTATTACGTGTATACTATTTTTTTTCGATATATTTTTATTATGTGCTACCATTAAACATTAAACTGATGGGTTCATTTCAGTTATAATATCGCAGTAACTTCAAAATTGTATTATTTCGGGACAGAGTAAACTCAATTCGTTTCACTCGCGAAAGGCGAAACGGGCGTACCTTTTAAATATTTTAGCGTCGTGCTGTATACCATTCTAGTGTTTTTATTGTTACAAGGCGAGCACAGATGGCTTTCGAGCTGGTCTTGTTAACAAGCAACGGAAGGATTTTATGAAAAAGTAATTTCGTAGACTCTGCGAGAGATTTTTTCTGCCCGACGGATTAATTGAATACTATTAATTTAAAAAAAGTACTAAAATTGCAATTACGTATATAACGCTACGTTTTTTGACATTGATACAATATTTAAAAAAATATTTATTCATTGATAGCTCTGGAAAAATCATGGCACGAGTGAAAGAAAAATCTTTAACTTCGACCACGTTGTCAAGAATTAAGTTGATCGTTGACACATATTGTGGTTTTAAATTTATTGATGACATAATTTCTAACCATGATCAAAAAATAAAATACATTGTTAGATAAGTGTTTAAAAATAACATAACTGAAAATAAAAAAAATAAATTAATAGATGTAAAACTTTATTATTAAAAAATGTAAATCTGCAACATTTCTCATTATCTTCTCAACTTCCATATGACGGACAAATTTTCCTATAAAATCAAACGTTTGTTTGGTAAAAATCGATTTTCTAAATGAATTTGTGTATTATTAAAATGAAGTTTCAAGAAAAGAATCAAGCTGTGTTTGCACTTATAAAGTATGGTGTTTTTTTACAATCAACTGTCTAAAACCACAAATTGTTACAAAATTTTTCAAAACAATAACTTCGATTGCTTTTTCACTTTCGGTCATAGTGTGATATCCAGGGTTTTGTTTTCTTCCTCTACTTCCTTCATATACTTCTAATTACTGAAAAATATTTTCTTTAGCTACTCTACTACTCTCTAGTATTATACTATGGAACTTTTAAATCTATATCTGCATTGTTACTATCAAAAAATTCTTCAAGCCATTTTCCAATGTTTGCATTGACCTTCCTTTCTTTACGGATATTTTTTTCGTTATATTCGAAGTCTATTATATCAAGGTTTAACTGTGTAATGAATTCAAATATGAATAAAATTATAGTAAAATGTGATTGGATTATTTTCATATGTTAACTATGTTTTGTGTTTAAAAGAATTTTATGAATTTTACATAAATATTTTCAGCATAATATTTGAAAAGCTTCATTTATTTGTTTGTAAATATGTGATATAAATATTGACTCTGAGTGTTTCATATGTACATTTATTATATAGTATCTAGTTATTTTGAACTCGGCCATCAAGCTAACCTTATTGGAAATATTACCATGGCAACCGATTTTCAATCAATAATTCTAACTAGAATGCAATTTGAGCTTAACATGGTAACGGTAAAATTTAGTGAAAATTATCCATCAAAATAAATTTACGCTTTTTCGTTCAAGTGACAGATTGATGTCTAGCCTGCTTCGTTTTTTAAAGTACATGAAAAAATATTTACTACACAAATAACTGACTTATCAAGTCAAATTATACTTATTCAAGCGTTATTTATAGATGCTATTAAATATAACATCTTTTTTTGTAAATTATACCGACATAACATTTATAAAATTCCTCGACGAAAAAGAAAATTGCCCTAAAATTTGTTTGAAATATTATACTTTCACGGTTATTATAATTGGATTAAGGTTTTAGGAGCCATAACTGAAAATTATAAATTTGATGGTTAATATTGACTGAGTATAGTATGCTACCTCGATAGTCAATTTAGTGCGTGAGTGTTTTGGTGCCAGAGATTAAATTTTGTGGCTTTATTCTCAAAGCCAATTGAAGTGTGTTGTTAAAGGTTAAATTAATAAAAAATAGATGCTGAATGAAGTGATTCTTTAACAATCAACTGTCGTAAAACATATATATATATTGGTTATGCATTATTGTTAATATTTAATGTCTATATTATATATTGCCCAGATATGGTGACATTCATTTATTTATGTATATACTATGAGTCGTAGATTATATTTGAACATTTTATTGCCCGACTTTCCAATAATAGTTTGAACTTCATTTTTTATTCAAATTGATTTTACTCATCCTGTCCTCAACTTTATTTCAATACTCGTTGTATAAAATATTTTAAGTTATATGTTGATCATCAGTTATGTTATTAAAAGTTGAAATAAAAATAGTTGACCTAAAAATAGCAGTCAAAATGACATGTAATAATTTCACGTCGCTGTTATGAAGGGAAAAGTTTGTGTGATAAACAAACACGCACATATATTTTCTCTTGTATAATATATATAATATTATTGCATGTATTAGATTTGTTTGTTCTCTTTTAATTTGTAAAATTCTAATACTATTTTTGATGAATGGTGAAAAATCAATCCTCTTTTTTCATCTAGTATTTTTTTTACACGAAAATAAATTTACATAAAAATCAACAAAGGGTGTTAAATTGTATTTTAAAAAATCCATATTTTTATCATACGAGAAAATAAATATGCAAACTATTAAAATATACTATACACAATTGCATACAAGATACTGTAATAAATTTCCGTCGATCAAACGCTATTGACATTGTAATTATATTGTAAAGCTCATTCAAAAAATTATTTTGCTTGTAAATATCTATTTTTCCGTTAATGTTATGTTAGCATAAAGTAATTTTCATGCGTCGGAGAAAATATGATTTAAAATTCTACAGAGGAAATATTTGTTTGAAAAAAAACATGCATTCATTAACGTGTATGTTTTATTTCATTTCTCGTTTTACAATGGTAATTGGATGTTTGAAATTAAACCAAGTGATACGAGCTTTACTAAGCTGACATACCGCAGTGAGTTCTCTCATTCGTGAAATTTTGGAGTTTAACTTTCCATTATAACATAAATTATAGTATTCATTTATTTTATGTGGTACTTAATTTTATTTAATAAAGTTATGTTTTATTATATTTATATGCATTTAATTTAGTTTCAATCAAAGTTTTTTTGAAAATCTATTTGGAAGAACTACCGTATACCAGTAGGACCTGAAAAGACTGGCCAACAATGATATGGCGAGAGTGTAGTATTTATATATGTTTAAGTTAGGAGGCGCATGTGTAAATAGAAGATAAATATTAGAATTAAATTAAGATATAATTTTTCACCGAGGTTTTTTTGATCCTAAGGTAGAACACATTGATTTCAAATGGCCACCCTAAAAATAGAGAATATGGATCTACGCAGTTGAAAAGCTTTATATTTAAGAAAATTGATTATCAAAAAAAAAATTCAACCCACTAGGCATCCAGTTCTGTATCTGTAGAATTTTAAAATAGCATATAGCTGTAAGATTGAAATCTAAAACTCCTAGGTCAGAAGAGCATACGCAAATTACTCAGCCACTAGGAGGTTTAGTTATTTTAAAATATAATTGTATAGTGTATTTAGCTATTGATAGTAATAAAGGCGTTACAACAGAGATAAGTGTTTATATAATTAACAAACTGTTGTGACAGCAAATTTTATTATATGATTGTAGATTAAATGTTTCTTAAGTATAATTATGTATCCGAAGTGGCTCAATAATGATGATCGTCGATGCCAGAGTACTTTATACACTAAGTCTCTTCCGGCGCATTAATTGTTTTCCAAATACTGAACAACATTTGTTTAACAGGTAGTTTTTCAGCCAGTCACCGCTTTATATTTGGTTTGTTGAATAGAATAGACCAACCGTAAAATTTTCAGAAGATGAACAAAACACTTTCATTTAATTACATATATGTAAATACATGAAAGTATCTCAGCTATTTTTTAAAAATCACCTGATTGGTATATTATAGAACAATAGAATTACAGTGTATAATATTGTGTAAATTATCTAATTGATTGAAATATTTTAGTATTCAAAGCACGCACCGTAGATATTTGATAAAGCAATTTTATAGCAATGAAATGGTCCGTATAACTTTTAACTTAAAAAATCGGCTTTAGGGCTTAAATCTGCAATCTATAGTATTAAAATAAACACAATAAAATGTCTCAACGTAGAGTTCATATAAAAATATAATATCAAACGAAGTGAAATATTTTTAATATTTACATAATATAATATTATTCAAATGTAATGTGAAACGAAAGATTTTTTTCAGGAGATAAAAAATATATACGTAATAAGTAATCTCTCAGAAAACGATTAATTCGGTACATGTTTGGAATTAATTCAATTTTAATACTCTGCCATTCAATAAAGAAAAAATAATGTATTTTTTAATGGAATAATAAATTTCTCACTGTTTTATTAAAAGTAGACTAATTTTTATATTATATATGAGTACTTTATCTAGAAATAGTTACAAGATAATTTGAGAGACTTAGACTATAACGGGAAGCCGATATCGATAATTATTTTCCATTCTTGTATATTGAGTTCGCATTATGTGGTACTCAAAATTGATCATAATCTAATGTTTGGGTCGTTTTAGAGTTGAGAGTTGATCATTACGGAGCTTTATCGTATTTGTCAATTTCCGAATACTTCCACGCTTATGGTGATTGATTAATTATAACATTAATTACGGATTTGTTTAAATATCACTTTTAAAAATCCATTAAGGTAACAATAATGGATACTTTATTAACACATTTCGTTTACTTTTATTAGAAAAAATTTGAACATAATAATATGATAAAGATTTTCATACAAACGAAGACGTAATTTATGTTAATAGAGCTGTCAAGATTTAAAAAAAATTCCAGTAAAGTTTAATACTTTTAGATCTATAGAGATAACACCTTCGTGACCTTTAAAAGAAAATCTCCTTTAAATGAGCTTAAAATATTCAATAAAATATTTTAAGCCATTATATCGACATTAAAGATAGTTAAGAGTTACAGTTTTCAGTTATCAAACAAAAGAAGTAGACGGATATCTGTAATCTGAAATTACTTTTCATAGTATAGCTACTTTCCGAAAAATGTTTGTCGCTCAATCGATAAGATACTTAGACTTCTTAAAAAAAACATAACTAGTGGAATTTATCATTTAATGGTACAATTTACTATAAAGTATAATATATCTCCCCGGCAGCATAAGTGTAAGCATGTGTGCCTTGCAATCGGGTAATGCGTGTTCGATTGCCGCATCTGTCAGATTAAAAAAAAATGCAAGACCGTATGCCCATTGCGTTGAGTAATTGTCTATCAAGGATGTCTTCAGAGATCTTAGACACTCCACCTTTTAAGTAAATATTAAAAACATATATTTAAATATATATATTAATAATATATAGGTCGCCTTGGTTGCCATAATGGTAAGTGCACTAGCTTTGTAAATGAAGGTACTGTGCAGAGATCTAAATAAAAAGAATAAAAGCTAAATGCTCAATTGATTAAATAATTCACTCACAACCAATCTTCGTGAAGGAGAATCTGTGAAGATAATTATTCATTTTGTACAATTCAATATGATACACGATATGAAAGTATGCAAAAGAAATAAAAATGGAAACTACACGCGAAAGAGTTTAAATGAACTTGTATTTGTGTTATTTTAATACTAATCTCATATTCCGGAAACCATTAACCTATGATTCAACAATTATACTCGTATATTATACAATATTTTAACTAAGATTCATATTTTTAAAATGTAATAAACTAAATATGATAAAAAGAATCTTGATACCTTGAGAAAACTGTCTTTAATGAAACTGTCAAAAGTAATATGTGTTATTAGATGAAAACATTTCTAGCGTTAATATAATTTTTTTCAGTGTTATGAAAATGGCTATTTCGAATTAATTTTTGTGCGTCTGAAAATTATATTACACGGAAATTGAGTTTGTATTATTACATCATTTTCAATTTAGCGGTTTAAACAAGCATACTTAGCTAAATTAAATATCGTTTTAATGTGCGATGGGAGAGTATTCCTACATAATGATGTAATCTTCTGTTTTAACTCGACTCAATGCAAATTAAGGTCACACATAACTAGCCGTCTTTGCAAATATAAAGTTTACTACATATTATTATAATAATAACAAAATAATACTAAATCAATTAAAAATAATTTTCCACATGATAATATAATTGAATTTCAATTTTATATCTACCTTAGAAATTTTGAATTTCTATGCATCTAAAAATCAATAAAAATATAACAATATGTCTAAAGAATATTTACAAGAAGACATTTCAGTTGGTCGGCTATCTGTCTTAAATTCTTCTATATATAATTGTTGTATTGATAAAAACGTCACAACCGCAATGGATATGGACTAATATGTAAGTAAATTTATTTGAAATTTTGTCGTTTGTCGAACAGACGAACTGTCAAATGTTGATAACATTAAAGACAAGCTTCATTGAAATACATACAAGTAAATATATAAAGGTACCTGAGCTATTTTTAAGGTCTATGGTTCTGTAGTATGGGAGAATATAAGTAAAGTATTTTGTATAATATTGTATAAACTATCTTAATAATTGAAATACGTTTTGTTTTTTGAATCGATCACTGTGAATACACGGCAGACTAAAATCATATAGCAATATTTCCTGAAAAAATATTTATCAATAACTTAATTTCAGAGTATTATCATAAATTTTCTTTCTACATAACGTGATCTAATGGTGGATTTAGTGATTTTTTTAGAGTAAATTACTACAGCTCGGAGTTATAATAAACACAATTAAAATAGCTTGAATATCTCCACACAGATGATGAATTAAAATAAATCCTAAATTAGAACGAAGCATACCGTGGTACGCTCGCAAAAAACTCCCCCGTGATTTTAACGTCACTATTAACCATTGCAGAGCAGACAACTACAACACGGCAGAATTTTTGGTTTATGGTGGAATTATTAAAAGTCCAGTCTGTAAATATGGAAAGGAAACTTAACGAATTTATCAAATTGTTTGGCAATCTATATGACACTCATAGATTGGGTCTATTTAAAAGTTTATTTAGACTAAAGTTACAACTCACTCTTTCAATGAAAGTTGTGTTACTATCTCCACATAATGCTTCATGTGTGCAGGTTTTTAAGTTTTTAAACAAGTGTGAACTTTAGATTTAAATGTCAATGTAGATTATGTATTTTATTTTTTGTTAAAATATTATATATCAATTGTGTGGCCGAAATAAACCTTTTATTAGGTTCGCTTAAATGAAAAAGAAAATCTAAATTATTTTCCCCAAAGATATCCATTGCAGTTGTCGGTATGATATAAATTATCGGCTTAAACTCATTGCTTAGTTCCAAATGAAAACCATTATAAATGATCTATCTGAAAAGAAGAATAAGAAATAAAAAAACTTCGACCTTTTTTTGCCAACCACGTATTTTGAATAACAAGTTTTTTTTTAGGAAACATTTTCGTTTTCATTTCTTTCCATTCATCACATTTATAAATACCGTAACTATATGAATATGCAGCCTAATGATAAGGTTTATTAAATACGACTGCGTGAACCGGGTAGATGATGGGATATTCCTAATAACGCTGTTACATATATAATGAATCTTATACCTAAGTTGGTCTCATACAATAGTGAAAATGTAATATTTTCTTTCATTTCAGAAAACCCGACTTACACTCCGTAGCATTTAAGGTAGTGGTACAAAACTAGTGCTCAATGTTTTCATGTTTTAATTATTATAATTTTAAAATGAACATAATAATAAAGTGCGTTTAAAGTAATTTTGAAAAATTCAGCACGCACAGATTAGATAATTGAATTACACAAATCAGCATCTTATAAAGATATAATATTTATCTGAAAAGAATCAACACGAAAATAACATGATAACTTTTATAATTATATTGCTCAGTCTATCGATTAAAAGCTTATGATGTTGTATAGAATACAATATGCTAAATATTATGTCATTTAATGTTGCTGACTGAATAACGTAGCACTATTGTGGTAGCTGAGTCTTATAGCTGTATATGGTGCTGTAAAAGATATCAGTTGATCTGTATTGTACCATTTGTAAAAATACAGTACTCGAGTAAAAATTGCCAAGATGCATTTTGATACTAATTAAAAAAACAAAAATGTATCACAAAACTGGATTAATGTAAATACCCGCGTTGTATGTTTTTTTATTTATCGGCTATTTTAAATTTTCATAATCTGAAGAGATCGGCTTAAAATATATCATCTTTTGATAATGCACTAGCACCTCTTATAAGTTTAAATAATTATTACTAGTTTTTTTTTTTTTAGAATTTTTTAACAAAGGTTTCTGAATATGGAAAAAACAGCATTTTCATATTTATTTAAGTAATATTTTAAGCTATATTTATATAAATTCTAATATGAAAAAATTAAAACTAAATTGGGTACATTTAAACAAAATAGGATATATGAAATGACTGGTGGATTAAGAAATGGTGTGGATCACTGACTTCGAGCAAAATATGTGAACCGCGGTATTGCTGTTTATTTAAATAAATGACTGTGCTTTTTCCACATTACTTTTCATTTACACTCATTGTTTATGAATTCATTATAAGCGTTATATAGTACATTTCCAGAATATCATCAATCAAGATTAGATGGAAAAGTTATAAGATATTTTTTGTAAATAGAAACGGAAGCAATTTTCCGTGATGTGTCATAATGATAATTGAATTTTCGAAGAAAAACGTTTTATTGGATATTCTTTACGGATTCCTTCACATATCTTACTAGCCTGGCAGTTTTTTTTATTAGCGATAGCAATAAAATCATGTATGTTTTCAACTTTGTTTTTGGATGTACAAATTTCATTAATAAAGCAACGTTTTTTGTTTATAAACATGATTCCATGTTATTAATAATCACATACACTTAACTTTATTTATGATTAAAAGTTATGTACAACGTATACTGAAAGACACTTTATCATAATTATAAACAATGTTAATGTTGAATAATATCTCTCTCACAACACAAATATTTTTATAAAATTTCTGGGTCTACCCAGTAATAAATTCAATAAATTCAGCTGTAAATGATATTTTACATTATATTTCAAGCATTTTGTAGCGAAATGCTTTTTTTTGAAATTTGCCAAACCACGTTTGCTTTAAAAGATTCACGAATTTATCGAAATAATTTAAAAAATCAGTCAATTTTGTACATTTATTTTCATGTAAACCATAGAGATACAGAAAGTAAACATAAACAGAAAAATAATAAAAGTAAAAACTGTTGGATTGAAATCTTTATTTCCAATATAGAACTGATCAATAATGATACTCTAAAGCAGTGGTTTCTAAAGTGGTCTGTACTGACTCTTAAAGGTTCGTGAAACCGTTGAAAGGGTCCAAGGCAACTTAAATTAATTTGAGGGTTGGCGAAACGTTTACACGCGCAAGCTAAAAAAAAACAAATGAAAATTCCGTGAATTAATTTGACTAGACTGCTATTGCTGCTAAAAAAAGCAAATATCCTACTTAGTACGAAAGTAGAAACTTTAAGATGTGCGCGATGTAAAATAATAGATGTACGAAAGTAGAAATTCAACAATCGCAAATTAAATACCTTTTTAAATGTGACAATTTTTACAAGGGGTTTGTGGATTATTTTTGTAAAATGGGTCAGTAGCAGACAATAATTAAGGAATCACTGCTTAAATCATGGGTTCACAAAATATACAATGCCGCCCCCATATGGACCTTGAGGTCGTCTAGGGGTGTGGTAGTGGGTTCATAAGCATTTGGGTGGTGTTTAGGTGGTCTAGATGAATCTGACTTCTTGTATAAAAAAACGTTTTTTATATTACGCGAGCTAAAAAAACGAGAACTAAAAAAAGTATTTGGGGGAGTGTCTACGGTATTTGGGCACTGGCTATTACGAGAGTTAAAAAAAAAGAGAAGGGAGCGGTATGCCAAAAAATATTGGGAACCTATACCTAAAGTCAGATGACATATTTACTATATAGTGGAATTTTAAAGTATTCATAAAATCAAAGCATCATAAAACTCATTTGGTAACATTCTAACGATGGTGGTAATAATAACGATCAAATTGCAGTTAAGTAATATTAGTTAATATTAAATTCCAAAACTCGTCTAATACGAGTATAGCTTACAAGCATATAGAAATTTTAAGTTTTTTCTAAGCTATGCGAAATCAGCAATGGTTTATGTAAAATTGATATTGCTGTAAAGGTAAGTTATATTTACGACCTCCCATTTTGAACCGTTTTCAAGCCACAAAATATCATTTGAACCGTTTTCCTAGCTAGGGAACAACTTAAAACATATATCTTTATTTAGGCTTCTTTGGTTAACTACCACATCTGTATTTCAACTGTGTGTTAAGGATTGTAATTTACTTTGAATAGTTATATATGTTATATTGTACTTCAAGATGATTTTATGGTTTCTGTCTTTGTTTGTAATATTCATTCTCACGAGGGTAAATAATTTGTTACATAATAATTCCGAAAATTTAAAATTCGTATAAGGCATTCTTTGTGGTGATTATCGGTTATTTTTCATAGATATCTGGACGTTATTTTAAATCTAAATTCATAAATAGAAAATATTGAAACTCAAACCTGCAAAATTATAAAAAAAAATACAAGTAGAAGGATATAGAGTTTTTTTTCGTCGTCTTAGTGGATGTCTGAGTGGAAGTGCAAGTAATTGTTGATTATTTGATTATTTGGTTCTGATCATTACGGGTTTAAAATCTAAAGATGAATAAAATTTTGAAATGAAATACGATTACCAATGAGAGAATATGCCCAAAGTGTTTGAGAGGTTGATTGAAAATTATACACTGTTAAAATACATCTTCACACTGTAGAACACCGAATGCTATATATTATATTTCTAGGAACGGAAATGGTAAAAAAATATAAATATGTACGTGATTCTTTGGTATAATAGATTTTTATGATAATATAATAATTTAAATTTTCTTTCTCTTTAATATACACCTGAATTTGAATTTGTGTTCATCCACTAATTATGAATACAAGTTATAACCATTTTATATTTTTTTGTCCATACCGTTGCTTCCTCAGTATATCATAGATTTTTAATGAATTGGAAAGTCAGTCATAAAAATAATGTGATACACAATTAATGATATTAAATAAATGTATTTACTACAGTAAAAATACTTTAAAAAATATTTAAAAATTCTCAAATGAACTAAAGTTTTATATTTTTTTACTATAAAGCTGTCTGTATTGATAAATTAATAAAAGAAATGATAAATATTGATTAGTGGAGGGTGAGAAATGAAATCATTTGTTTTATACTACTTTGTATATTTGAAAGTACATGCTTAAGAATTTTAATATCCTGTATATACAATATAAGTCGAAATACAAATATTAAATGTAAGGTTCATTGCGTATACAATTAATAAAATGGTCATTTAATTTGTATATAAAACTAAACAAACTCAAAAAGCTTCCTGAAATACAGATAGATGAGACCGCCCAAACGCTCGTTTTAAGCTTTCTAAGCCGTAATATTATTAAGCTCCGTGCTTTTAGCAAATTTAACTTGTACAGTGGCCAATCCGACTTGATGGTCTGTTGATTTTGATAGACAAATACATCACAGGATTGTGAGCAAAGCTATCGCTTAAAAGCTCGAACTAGTTTATCGACGGAATTATATAATTTGAAAAGTTTTTTAGTGGACCACTTATAGTAGATCATCGGTCTCTTGTACAAGAGGGCAATACTCTCAAGTTACCGCAGTTTAAATCAAGGAGAATTGTTTGTACGAGCATGTCAGCTATATCTTGAATATTCATGAATGTATTTGTTTTATAAAGGCTTCAAATAAAGACCTTACAGAAATTTATGTTTATACAAACTGTAATGGGTGATTATTATAAATTATTTTTTTCTGATCTTTATATTTTATAGAAACTTGAATGATTCAATTGTTAATATAAAAACGCGTTAATTCTTTTTATCAATACTAAAAATAAAATAATATTACACTGAGTTCTCAACAAATTAATGTAATTGCTTTTAAGTTGGTGATTATTGTCACCATTCTC